>MJUU01035643.1:57134-68713 GCA_002080025.1 Modiolus philippinarum | reverse complement strand
TTTATCACAAGTAACATCCTGAACCATTACAACATGGCTTTAGAAGTAAAAGATCAAACGAGACTCAATTAATTGAATTCATTGATGAAATTATCACCAACATGACTACAGGGAAACAAAGCGATGTTCTTGAAACATGTGTACAGCATAACGAAATTTACTTTTTTTATGCAACTTCGGTATCTTCTGCATTTTGAACCTTTGGGCCGATGCCACTGCTGGTGGACCAGAGGTCCCCGAAGGTATTCACCAGCCCAATAGTCAGACTTGTCTGACATGAAAGTAGGTGTAAACCGAACCGTCAGTCAAAGAACGAACAATCCATGGACAAAGGCAACATCGGAAACACTAAGAAACAAGGACACCACTTGAGAACGAGACAAAAAAGAAAAGATGAAGACACACATACAGATGAACACGGACCCAATAAAAAACATGGGTGAGATCAGGTGTACCGGTAGAGTAAGCATCTCCTGTTTCTTATAAGACACCCGCCGTGTTGAACATGTCAACTCCGGTAGTAAAGTCAAATCCGATAGAGTAAAAACCTTGCGTGTTATGTAGAAATTTACTGTTTTTATCAAAATTCTAACCATTTAAAAACACCGAGGCTTCGTTCCCTGTATAGCACTCAGTGGATGTCCTTGGTACTGGATTTGGCTTCCTATTCCGATATTTGTTTTAATGAGTACTTCTTTTGGGCCACTTATGGATTATGGCTTTCCATTTTATTGGATTTTAATGCTGCTGATGAAGGGTTACTCCTTGAAACACGTGTACAGCATAACGAAATTTACTGTTTTTATGCAACTTCGGTATCTTTTGCATTTTGAACCTTTGGGCCGATGCTGCTGGTGGTGGACCAGAGGTCCCCGAGGGTATTCACCAGCACAATAGTCTGTCTGACGTGAAAATTAAACCTTGCATGTTATATAGAAATTTACTGTTTTTATCAAAATTCTAACCATTTAAAAATACTGAGGCTTCGTTCCGTGTATAGCACTCGGTGGATGTCATTGATACTGGATTTGGCTTCCTATTTCGATATTTTTGGAAATGAGTACTTCTTTTGGGCCACTTTTGGATTATGGCTTTCCATTTTATTGGATTTTAATGCTGCTGATGAAGGGTTACTCCTTGAAACACGTGTACAGCATAACGAAATTTACTATTTTATGCAACATCGGCATCTTTTGTATCCTTGTCATGAATTTCCCAACGTTTTTAACAAAGTGAGCCACAATCTCCTTGTCCACCAGCTAGACCACTATGATCCGTGGTAAGACTATCCTTCGGATAAAGAATTTCCTATTAGAGAGAAGTCAGACAGTAGTTGTTGACGGAGGAAAATCTAACTATAAATGTGGACTCAGGGGTTCCACAAGTATCAAATACATGCACTTTATATTGCCAATATAGTCTCTCTTTTCTCGACATTAATTTCCCATAAAGGATGGGCAAATGTTCACTTCAGTGTTTTATACACGTGATTTTATAAACCGCCAATTAAATCATGGGTCCTGTCATCCTAAGTCATGCAAAGATGTTGTTCAAAAGTTACAGTTTCATCGTATTTGTAGTGAGGAGCAGGATTTAAAGACTCAATGTAACAGAATGAAATCATTTTTTGTTAAGAGAGGCTATCCCAACAAAGTTTTCAATCGAGCTATGATTTCAGTTCCACGAGTGACCAAATCTGAGGCTATGGAGAAGAGGGTGAGAAATACCGACGACCGTGGCCCATTGGTCCGGACACACCACCCTCATAACGAAGCCATCAAAAACACTTTGATCAGCAATTTTAAATCCTCAGTTCTCAAGGACGAACACATGTCTACAGTTTTCCAGGATTCGCCAACCATTGCGGCCTTCAGAAAAGAGAAGAGTCTAATCAGCACAATGTCCCTAGCTCTTTCAAGAGTCCTACTCTTCAAAATCCATGTAAATACAAGAGCACTAGAAAATGTAAGCGATCTCGCTATCTGACTTGTCTTTTTACTTGGGAAACAAATGAAGTACTTAAGACCGGCTAAAGTCTGCAAACTAAAAATTGGTTTCACGTTCACTACTGAAAACGTCGTGTATGCTGTTAGTTGCAAACACTGCCAGATGATCTATGTGGGTGAGACTTGTCGAAGATTGGGTGGTCGCTTTAGTGAACATAAACAGAGCGTCAATGGAAAAGATTGCCCAGTAGGTGAACATTTGCATTTCTTGGAAAGAATGGTATTTTCCTTGAATCGATCCTGCATGTTTGAGTTAAAAGGTGCATTCCTTTAATACCGCTGAGATGGTATCAGACGGCTGTTTTTTTATGGTAGTAACTACCTCTCTATTTTATACATCAAGAGCAGCATGGCATCTTTCCTTCTCTGAACTACCGGTCTCAAAGTCAGCCTAACAGTATTTTACTTACGCTAGATCTGTTGTGGTAGGTACTCAAAACATATTTGGCTGCGGATGAGACACTACGACAGTTCCTTGATCATAAAGATATCCATTTTCTTCGGACTATACCGGTAACTCATTCATAAGTGTCGAATAAGAGTTTGGTATGCCTGTCCTTGATTTTGATTAAAGGTGTTTTAAAGTTTCTTCTTTGGAAGTCTAGGGTGTTATTGGATTTCTTGGAGATGTACATTGTTGGTAAAGGATAGTCGCTGTTATTACTACCTCTAGTGTACGTCCATGAGGTTGGTGTATTGTGTCATTTTTCTATGCTTTGTTGGTAGCTTTGGGAACAGTGCATCTTTCTGCATGTACCATTCTTTTCCCCCCATTTTCCGAGTATATAGAGGTCCCCATGGAAGGTACTCATTTGTCACTTCCATTGGTGATTGTTAGACGATGGTATCATCGGCAAAGAGATACAGTGCTATTACTGACACTGGTTATATGTAGGCTGTCAGAAAGCCCTCGCATGCCTTTGCACGTGTAACCTTTTTTTCTAGATGGTTCAAGTCAATGATTGTCCGAATGATCGTCCTCGGAAAGAATAAGTCATTGTAGGTGTCACTAGGCTGCCTTTCTGTGCTTTCTGGGACAGTGTCTTACATTCCTTCTGAGGAAGTCCAAAGTGCAATTAGTGTTGTTCGCGATGTTTTTTTATATTGCCATTCCATTACAAGTAATCAGATATGTTTAATACTAGATAAGAAGTAGACTCCACATGCTCTAGTAAATATTTTACGAAAGGATATGGAGTAAATGAACATGAGACCATAATACATATGTTAACTCCGACTGCAATAATTTTAACGAGCTGTATGGCCATTTCGGAAATTAATTCCTGGTGTAAATATTCCTTGAATTTTGGATTATTAAGAGAAAGTACATCGTCTATGTAGCGGAAGCTGAAATTAAAGGACTGAGCTAAAGCTTGTGGTTTTTTTTTCTGTGTTAGCACTTGTAAAAACTTGGTCTCGTACGAGAAAAGAAAGAGATCAGCTAAAAGATTGTATAATACTATGCGATGGAAGCATTAAAACCAACACAAACTGCTGGTGGACCAGAGGTCCCCGAGGATATTCATCAGCCCAATAGTCAGACTTGTGTGACAAGAGAGTTTTGTGGGTGATCTGTGACTTTCTTCGTGAGTTTCGCCTGATGTTGTTATGTACTGGTTTTTTTCTCCTGCCGTGACCCTCTTGTCACGGGGAACTAGCCCTATAATATAATAACAAATACTGTAACACGACAGGAGATCTGATGGCGAACTTTATTCAATAGCAGTTAAAACATGTAAAGTTTGCAATGTCAACAATTTTCATTTACATAAATAAATAAATAAATAAATAAATTAATTGAATAAATAAATTACATAACTAAATATTTTATTCAAAAGACATATTGCGTTAATTTAAGAATATTTGAAAACATGCAATAATTGGTTTTCTTTCGTTCTGAATTAACTAATTACAATAATCATGATATTTCTGAATTAACTAAATAAAATAATCATGATATAAAACTATTTCATTTAAACGAATTTCATATATAGTATACTTTAAATCATAAGAAGTGTATTGAAATAACTAATCACCATTAATGACTATGTTAATCAAAACAACTTAATTTTACTTTTACAAATGATAAATCTTTGTTAAACGAATTATTCAAATCGTTACTTTTCCGAAAATAAATATTTTGTACGATTTCCCACCAGAAATCATTTAATAGGATACACAAAACTTTCCGAACTTTTGTATTGGATTAATGTAGAATATAAAATAATTATAATATAAAATCGTAAGGACTCACCTATAATATAATAACAAATACTGCAACACGACAGGAGATCTGATGGCGAACTAGCGCACTTTGAAATTCTTCTTCTTTTATACTGTGTCCAAAAATATACCAACCCACCCTACATGTGGGTGTAACCCCCCTTTTTGTACGCCGGATTCCGGGTATAATTAGAGAGTATTCCGTACGCCGAGGTATGGTACGCTGGATTCCAAAAAGAGTATTTCGTACGCGTACGCCGGAAATTCGGTTGCCGATTTTTTTGACATCGTGATTTTGTATGACTGCGATAAACGTATTCCGGATTCCTGTTAAATTTAGCCGGTATTCCGGATTCCAGGGGTAGGGGGGGNGGTTTTATACTGTGTCCAAAAATATACCAACCCACCCTACATTGACTATGCCAAATAAGTAAAAGCGATGACCAGTGTGTATCAGCTTTTCTTTACGTAATATCTAACACTGGTCATAATTATCTTAGTGTTGATCTCTCTAGTTAATTGATCTACATGTATTCTATATAATATAATTATCTGTTGTACCGAAAAAACCTAAATTACATTGTTCTATATTTTGGACGCTAGTTTCTATTGCCACAGATCCCCATCGCCTGTTGAGCTCGTTCCACGAGCTCGATAAGTAAGTCCTTACCGATAACTAGCCATATAATGATATAAAATGATAACAGCCGTGTCTAAAGAAGTAGCTCAATCCCTGTAGTACGGACCAATCAGTGGTACATGGAGTGAGTCGCTTAAGTAAAGACAGTCTTAGAAAAAATGATACAAAAATGATGTATGGCTAGTGTAAAGTTACAATATTTATTCATACAATATGATTTCATGCAATTCAAATGACATGTGTTCAACCTAGGAAAAAGACCTACTCATATTACCTTTTCCTATATTTAATCATATAAACAATCCATTAGTAAAAGTAAGTAATTCTTAAATCTTTAAACAATCTAGAAAAACAGAGACGTAAGCATAATTATGTCTTATATAAAATGAAATATTTTACCACGCTGCTGTCAACAGGTACTGGATTATTGCTCCGTACATATGAAACCCTTATATGTTGGACATGCATATTAATTATTACTTTATGTATAATCAATTAATATTTAGTTATTGGGGTGTGTTTTATATGTACCTGTCGTTTTGCATGACTGCAATTATAAGTGCAGCATTCCCAACGATGCTCCAATCAGAACGACAATTTACTGGAGTAATGTTATTTTAATTGGTTGTTGTATTTTGAGTCGTTCTTGTCCCTCCGAGTGAAACATCGTTGACAATAGTCTGCATAACAAAACCAATCATGCTTATATATGTTTTCAAGTGTTCATTTGTATATTGATGATAATAATATTCATAACAATAATATAAAGGACCAAGTTTCATTTGTTGACAGCAGGTATAATTGATCATAATTGTGTAACGTAAATAGAAATGTGATTAACAATTAATGTAATGATCATTTATTTATTTTCTTCCCGTAGTTACTGCACATAATGTGTTATATTGATAATGATAATAAGAGAACAACATGTCTTACAGTTGAATAAACAAATAATGATATTACAGCAATAATATTCCTAAATAATTAATAATATATGCTACGAATATGATGAAAATGAGATGAAGGAGGGATAAATGGAGGAGACGCAAGTTATTTCAACGTACAACTGTTTAAAACAAACGATTTTCGTTATGTAACATTTGTGTACCGCGGAAACAAAATGCGTTCCTGTTTACCATGACATGAGATTTCCTCGTAAATGAAAGCAAGGTACATATGTGTCAGGTGAAAATGGTGCCTCTGGATCAAAAAATCTTAATTCTTTCCGAAAGTAATGACACTTTTCACATGCACATGACGCTAAAATTTTTACTTTATATTCAAATAGACATTTTTCATTTCTATATTTACGTTTAAATTTGGATAACGAAATTGATGAGTATCAAGAAAGTATAGCGGAATTCTACAATGGATAATCCATGCCTTTGCAATTTCTTTATATTGAAAAATTAACAGTTTGTGTATCACAGGAAGAAAATTTTCTACATTAGACAGGGGAATACGTTGTTGTGGTAAAATTGTTTTTAGATCATTTTCGTTAATCAAAAGAAAGGATGAAATTATTATAATATTTATCAAAACATCTTTACCAAAGGGAATGTCGGTATCAGATTTGATTTTAGTCCTTAAATATTCAAAAGCTTGTAGATTGAATTGTGTTAAGGTTACAGAAGAAACGTTAAATTTTGAGGCTGTTTTAAAATATTCCGCAATTTGAATGAAGGCTTGGTCCTGGGGTCCAAGGCTTATTTGTCCTTCTTTAAATACACAGGAAATCTTCATGGTTCTATAATTTAATAAAAGACGTCTATTTATTTATTTATAGTTTGGAAGTATTTGTGCATTGAGAAAAAAAACATTACTTTTTTTTCGAATTTAAATAAACATTTTAATTCAACGGGGTATTATAATTGATCGCTTGTTGTGGCATTCCCGGACGTCTTGCGTTGGCTTTTTGTTGTTTTGTATATATATTTTCTGCCATGTTGTGTATTGGTCGGCGAAAGTTCTCCAGTTTATTGTTTTCGGTAGCTGTAATTCCCGTTTCGGGGTTGGGTTTTGGATTTCTGTATGTTGCATCTCCATTTCCAGTGTTAAGGCCCTCAGAATGTTGGATCTTAAATGGACATAAGGGAAAATTATGAAGTTATGAAATTTAATTATATCTGAAAAGCAACCAACTATTGACCTTCTCATGATATTTTATTTCACACGCATAGCAAACAAAATTTGTTATTATTTATATCCTATCCAATGTACTCAGGAGGAAGAATGGGGGCTGTAGGGTTGTGACTTTGAATCGTCTGTACTGGATTCTTAATGTCGTGATGCGCGATGATGACATGTGCTCCGTAGGACTGTTTAATAATTTTTCTAATTCGCGCAGCGGTTACTATTGATATCGCGATTTTCGATGGGACTACCATAACGTGTCCGGTAACTTTATTAGTAACGCGGAAATTCGGCCAGTGAATTTGCAACTGTGGTCTAAATGTACCGACTATTCTTAAATTTTTTATAACGTCCGGATATTGAATAATAAAATATGATGGACAAAGGGGTAGAGCCATGACTTCTAGCAATACGCAACTGATGCCCGTTGTAATTTCTAAACAGATACGGGTATTTTGAGGATGTCTTTGGAAAGTATTGTAAAGTAACAAGACAGTTCCCAGAAGGATCAGAATTGATAGGGTAAGAAGTAGATGTTCCAATTTTAAGGCTTCAGATAACGTTGATGTCCAGGGGGGATTTTGCGTGACAGGTGGTAACGTATATTGTAATTCTAAAGCGGTTGTTTGAGGTAGCTGTCGGGAAATGAGAAGAGCTACACAAAGAGTTCTTACTTTATAAATGAGCCATATAATAGCTAACAGATTTACACTGCTAATTATAATAGCAAGAAGGGATATTATATCCATTTTGTTAGGCCATGAGCTATCTTCAATGTCAACCTCTCCATTAATAACGGATTCTGCCAATTCAGAGAAAATAACTTGATCTTTTTTTGTTCTGTCTGCCATTTTCTTGAGATTTAAAGATATCTTCTTGTCGTTGGCCATAACTTCTGATATTTTGTGTTTATATATTTTAAAAGAAGGGAGAGACGTATTGAAAGATGTGTCAGCTAATACTTTTCGGAGTTGCGAGTCGTTGAAAAATTGTTGCAGAAGTGCTAAATTCACGGGGTATAAGGTTTCCAGGTCCTTAGCGTTTTTCTTACATAAATTAATCTTTTGGTCAAAATGCATGTTTTTAGTTAGTATTTTGCATTGGCAAGGTACTTTAACAATACAATAGTTGCACCCAGCTATTATGTTGGTATTGTTTAGACATTTCAACGAGATTTTGGGAGTTTGATAGATAAGTAACTGGGCTGATGGAAGTTGTAGAATATGGGGTTTGATTTCATTTTGAAGGAATCTGAAATTACAGCTTAGTTTGATTATCTTTTTATTATTAAAAAACAAGGCTGTTTCACAGTTAGGTTCAGACACTCTTTTCAAAACGGGTGACAATGAACACACCAATGTCTTTGTACATGTACAGTGGGTGAAAGACGATGTTGAGAGCGATGTGTAGAGTTTATTGTCACTGGATAATACCAAATAGTCATTTACATCTAATATTTGAGTCGCATCTGAAGATGAATCGTTAACTGGGACAGGAAAAGAGAGTATTTTATAAACTTTAAACATAATCTTATATGATGTGATTGGGATTTTTAATGACACAAAAACAAAATGATTTTGTCTAGTGATGGCAAAATTCCCGAATTCACCGGGTACATCCATACATGTGGGGTGTCGGCTCTGTATGGTAAGGGGTGTCGGTTTTTAGTGATGAAATGTAGGCCAATTGAAGGTAGAATCATAATTTGTTAAAACACTATACCTTATATATGGAACCAATGTATCTAACGTAGTACCCCAATCATCAAGGAATGGGCGACACCAAAAAACTTTACACTATACCGTACACTTTCAACAAACACTCCTCCTCACTTTTTGTGGTAGAGGACACGGCAACCTTTCAGGCTTGTAATTCTCTTATAAAGCAATATTGAGAAGTATAGCGTATTCTGATTGATTTGTATATGATACAAGTAGACGTTTAGTGTAAATTTTAATCATCGGACTTCAAAAATAACGTGGTATCGGTCAAAATGTGTCAGATTTTGTGTGTGTCGTATGGGGTGTCGGTATTGGTAAAGTATGGGGTGTTGGCATATGTTAAAAAAAAACATATTTTTTGTTATTTCTTCATAGTTCCAGAGGGTATTCACCAGCCCAGTAGTCCAGTACCTCGGTGCTGACCCGAAAACCGATTTTGTGGAAACATACAATATCTAAATTTGAAAATTTTGATTAAAACTAAGGAGCATCTCCCTCATGCAAAGCTCTGTCCTTTGCTGAGTTTTGCCTTTTGATAATTTTGTTCTCCATCAGCCTTTTTACCCCTTTCGATTTCTGGATTTCCAATGTTTAGATTTTATCTGCACTGATGAGACACTTGTTGTCGAAATGGCCATATGCAGAAATTAAATTAACAGTAACTTCGGTATTTTTGTTATATTATCACAGCTGTAACTGTAGCAAACAGATACTTTGAGGACAACATTCTTTTGTTGTGTAATGCTGCTTCATGGTGTCCAAATTAAATTAAAAAAAAACACACACAAACAGGAAAATCCCAGTTGTAAGGCAAACATTTAAAAGTCATTCCATCAGCATAATATCCAACATGTAAGTATTTAGCCAATTTTAAAATGTGATTTTGTATTCATACGAACACAAGCTACTTTGTGTAGACATTTGATTATTATTGTAGAAATTAATTATATATTTGACTGTTTGATGGTGGAAATTATTATCTTACCTATCACCAGCTGATAGCTTAGAGCAAAAAAAAAAACATAATAAATAGATGAAATAAAAAAAATAATAATGAAAAAAAAATCCCCGACCGCCTTGAATGCCCCGTCGGTGCGGGCTTGTCAGGTCATTATACGGAAAGCCTGGCGGGAACCATTGTAGAGGAACTGTGTGGGGAAACGCCACGCCATGCAATATAAAGAACCCTTCTATATTTTTCTAAGGAGAGCAGCCTTCCGGGGAGGTATGAAAGGATTAATTTCCTGCCCCTACCCATTTCTCCTTTTTTATTTCTTCTTTTCTCGATTTCAAATTCATAGTTTGGCCCCGCTATTTTACCGACCCCAAGACAGACTATAAAATGGTTGTGTTAAATATTTCTTTATTTTTTCTTTAAACGCAAGCTACAAATTCATGCTAAACTTTCGATGGTTGAACAACTATTTGAATCCCATATATTAGTAAACAATGATAAAAGCAACTTCAAAAAATGCCTCCGTCTACAAAGCTGATGCGGTGGGTAGGGTAATGCCCCGTCTGTGCGGGGTAGTCAGGTCATTATGCGAAATCCTGGCCGCGAATCATTGTAGACAAACTGTGTGGAGAAAACCCACGCTCCATGCAGTATAAAGAATCCTTCTTATATTGCTAACTGGAAGTAAAAATCTAACAACTCAATCAATCATTCAATCAAAGAATCCCAGCTGTCAGTAACAATTTAATCTTGTATATCATCAACATCTTCAAATAAACTACTTATTCTTTTGTTCAGTAATTGTTATGAAAATAAACTTCACTAGACCATGCCTATTATTAATCATATCACAAAAGTCAAGATGGGAATATTAGAAAAAAAAATGAAAAAAAATGAAAGGATATGGAGTGAATGCACATGTGACAAAAAACGTACAGGATACATAGAAAACTCCAGTTTATCGAAGACAGGGCCTTCACTCCTGTCTACATCTTGATGTCGCCTGAGGGTCTTCAACCAGAGGGGAACAATATTCACCCCCTCAAGCAAGATCAAGAAGGCCCCTAGCGTGCACTTAAGTGGTGTTCTTGACAAAAAATATATCAAGATCACTCCCCATCCGCCATGGAGTGCCAACTTTGGCAATGTTCAGGGTTATCCAGCTGTAAGCACCAGGGTTATTAGAAGAGAATAAAAATATTGAGCAACATCGATCGCAGCTAAAATATGTCATTGAAGCAACACATGTCGGCAGCGGTCTATGAGGAAAAAAGTAAAACCGGGTAACGTCTGCCTACAAATACTTGTCATAAAGTAGCCCGACGAAAGACAAAAATAAGGACAAAAGCAACATCGATAGACAACACGGGGCACATCGAAATATAGATGTAGGCAAACCTTGCAGTGTAACTTAGGTACAAAGGGCATAAATAGTCGTGTGAACAGATTATAACATTGCATTAAAACAATGAAAATATTGAACAGCCAAATTGAAAAAAAAAATAAATGAATTAGTAAACGCATGAGAAATTCTCACACGAACAAACCCGCCATAATTTCAATATAATAAGTGCATAAACCTCATAAAACAAATAAATATATATTAACTTTCGCATATCTTTCAATTCTGTAGTGTTTTATATCTTAGTAAAATATTTTACATAAACATACAATTAATGGCGCCTAATTTTGGTTACTGGGACTGGAATCATTGGGCCATAACATATGATGGCGCAGCAAATACCTAGTAAGTTAGTTACAACCGCCTTTAACCAACTGACAAAATGTATTCTGTTTAACTTTGCTTGTTTGTACGTGTTTTTGTATTATGCCTCTCGTGGGCCCATTTTAATGGACAATAAAACATTCTTCTTCTTCTTCTGTAAGGTGACAGACCCCCC
>MJUU01035643.1:0-57117 GCA_002080025.1 Modiolus philippinarum | reverse complement strand
AAAAAAAAATGAAAATCTGGGGAATGGAGAATGAAAACCTTGGCCATTAAAGTTAGTTAAAAACTGTTACAGATGAATAAATAATGGAAATTGTGTGCCAACACCCCGTTCTTCTCCGATACTAACACCCCGTGCGACACACATACAATTTGATGTATTTTGACCCATGTCCACATTGCATTTGAACTTAGGTAATTAAAATTTACACTAAACGTCTACTGGTATCATATACAAAGCAATCAGAATACGCTATACCTCTCAATATTGCTTTATAAGAGAATTACAAGCCTGAAAAGTTGCTGTGTTCTGTACCACAAAAAGTGAGGAGGAGTGTTTGTTGAAAGTGTACGGTATAGCGTAAAGATTTTAGGTGTCGCACATTCCTTGATGATTGGGGTACTACGTTAGATACATTGGTTACATATATAAGGTATAGTGTTTTAACAAATTATGATTTTACCATCATTTTGCTTACATTTCATCACAAAAAACCGACACCCCTTACCATACAGAGCCGACACCCCACATGTATGGATGTACCCGGTGGAATTGATAATAATATTGCGCATCTTGATTTACGACTTGAAACTTAAACTCATTAACCTGATCTTGTATGAAATTCAAAGTTGAAGTTAATTCTTTAGGGGTTATTAATAATGGAGATAATTTTCCCGTTACCATCTCTGCAATAGAGGTTGATAATTTTTGAAAATGATTTTCGACATTATATGAATGATCGAGTTGTTCGCCATATAATGTGAGCATTTCTGAAAATTGTTGCTGTATAGTTTTTGTTGCACTCTGTAACTTAGCGTTTAATGCTTTTTGTATCATAAAATTTTCCTTTATTCCTTTCATCATATTCGAAATGCGCTTGTCAATTTGATTTATATATGAAGATAAGTCTCCGCCGTGTCGAGCTACCGCATTCACAACTTTGTTTGACTGTTTGGTCAATGCATTAATATGCTGAGCCAAGGTTTGAACATCACTTTCGGTAGCTATTCCGAAGATTGACTTTGAAAGCTGTCCGACGAATGGTAACAAAGCGCGTTTTGAAAACCCTGGTGCTACTTTGGTTTCGGGTATCATTTCAAATATAAATTTCTGGACTTCTCTAAGATGCCTTTGCGTTTTTATTCTCAATGTGTCTATATGGAATAAAATACTATTTAGCCTTTCCTTATTTGACCTGTTAGCAAAATAAATCATTGGTGAGAACCCAGTCATTTCTGGAATATCCAATTTCCAAGTGTGGATCCAGTTTTCGTGAGCAAACTGCATGTCTTTTTGTTTTTGAAATATTATTCCATAGTTTAAACGTTGCTCATTACCGTACGATCTTGGAACAATAAAGGTTAGGCACATCAGAAGAGAAACCAGATGGAGCATTGGCGAGACCATGCCTACAAGAAAAATAAAGAAGTTTGTAAGAAGAGTAAGCGAGATCGATCTCTTTACTAGAAGAAAAAGATAGAAAAGGTTATGGTCACGCCATGCGGTCTGAATTCTGTTCCGACTCGACCAAACCCCATTGAAATGATTCGCAGGAATTAATGAGTCTTAGCCAAAATTATCACGTTTGTCCTATTTATGGTTGTTTATTCTGAATAATGATTTTTTTCTATATGTTTATAATCTTTTTTTTTTGTTTTTTTTTGACATTATTTGTGTCTGTTACGTTTTCGTTTCCGACGATCAGATTTCGTCGCATAAAACTCGTGTCTTAGTGCGTCCGGGATATTTTGTTCTGGTTCCCAGGAGTCTGGGTAATTACCTTCCCATCGCACCAAGAATTGTTTCTTACCCGATTTCCATCGTGTTTTAATTAATTTTTCGACTGGGAAATATTCATCTTCGGCCGAATGTGGCACTTGTTTGAAATCGTCATCGCTACTCTGTGTCTGTGAATGAGATTGATCGAAGTCGTGTGCATTGTCAATTATTCTAGGTTCGTCATTCGGGGTTGCATTGTCATGATGTACTGGTTGAGAATTGTCAGTCTGATTGTCTTGGGTTTCTTCTTGTGTGTCCAGCGGCGGTGGACGAGCGTCTCTGGGGTCATTATAGACTTTTAATCTAGATGCATGTACAGGAGAAGCATGTTCCTTGTTTGTAGTACAGTTCTGTATTATATAAGTGTCATTTAGATACTTCCGAACTATATAATACGGACCTATCCATTTTGCTTCTAATTTTCTTTTCTTCCCCGGGGCAATGTGAGTTTGTTTAAGAAGGACATATTGACCTCTTTCAAAGTCAGATGGCACTGCGTTTTTGTCATAGACATCTTTCATTTGTTCCCCAACTTGTTGAAGACCCTCTTTAGCCACTTCTCTAGCAATCTCCAATTTATGCAAAATGTCTTTAATGTGCTCCCTCGGGGCCTTTGCTATATTTTGTTGTGGGATGAGCGAGACATCAATTGGTAATCTCATTTCTCTTCCAAACAAAATTTGAAATGGGGAGAATTCGGTCGTTTGTACCCCAGGGGTCATGCGAAATGCCATCATTATGCTTGGCAATATCTCTGCCCATCTATCTTGATTGTCATGACAGTATTCATGACAGGCTCTTAAGCATTGGGCTAATGTGGAGTTTTGTCTTTCACAAATACCATTTGTCTGAGGATGAAAACTACTAGTTTTCATTCTAGTGACCTGAAACATGTCACAAAGGGCCGAGACAAGCTTGGACATGAAGTCCCGTCCTCTGTCCGACAAGATTGATCGAGGAAGGACATATCTGGTAAATATTTCGTTATATAAAGCCTTCGCTACATGTACCGCGTCCTGTGACCGCAGCGGTACACATTCGCACCAACGACTGAAACCGTCTATCATTAATAAGATATATTGATACCCCTCCCTCGTGGTAGGAAGACCTGCCAAGATGTCCATGTGCCACCGTCCAAACACATCTTCCATTGGAAGAGGATGCAGAGCAGTCCTCTCTTGGCGTGTGTCTCGTTTAATAATTTGACATGTCTTGCAAGAGACAATATAGCGATACACATATTCATACATGCCCTCCCAAAAGTATCCCCTCCTAATGGCTTCATAAGTTTTCTGAACCCCGAAATGACAACCCGCCGCTGGACTGTCATGATAAGCTAATAAAATGTCATTTCGAAGGGTTGTTGGCACAGCTAACTGTTGTACCAGGTCAGTCTCTTTGGTCTTTTTGCGAATCCTTTTTGAGTATAAATGGTATAGTACTCCATTGAGTAGTATATACTGATTTGACTCGTAAGGTATAGCATGAGCTCTTTTTGGATCGTCAGGAAGGGTCCCGTCCTGAAGGAAACGGTAAATATGTCCAAAATAAGGACACTCTTGTTGCAGTCGCATGACGTCATCTAGTTTGTCACCAATTACATCTATCTCAGTGTTTGCGTCATCTGTCACTTGTGTTGTTGTATCAGAACTAAGTGTCTCGTTTCTTTGAACTTGAATGTCATGTGTGACAGTATGAACGTCAGTTTCGGGTCCCTCGAATATTATCTCCACTATTTCACGTGGATCGTGAAACTTATCGCTTCCTACATTATCGTTTGTCATATCGTCTTCTTGTGTTGGGTATTGTCGTTTTGATAAACAGCCTGCTGCTGTGTTTTTATAGCCCTCTTTATATATGACTTCATAATCAAGGTCTTGCAATTTAAGAGCCCAGCGAATCAATCTTGGATTGGTATTTTTGAAATTATGGAGCCACGTGATTGCTTTGTGATCAGTATATATTTTAAAAGGTTGACTAGTCAAATAGACGTTATATTGTTCTACCGCCTCAATAATACTGAGACATTCAAGCTCTGTGATACCGTAATTTTTCTCATATGATTTGAGAGCCCGTCCCCCATACGCAATGACATGTTCTTTGTTGTCATCGCCAATCTGGGATAAAATGAAGCCAACGGCCGATCCACTAGCATCGCAAGTGATGATGAACGGTTTGTGCATGTTTGGAAACGCTAATATGGGAGGGGAAGTGAGTTTTTCTTTTAGCGTTTCAAAAGCATTTTGACAATCTTGTGTCCATTTAAACAGCATATCTTTTGACAAAAGTCGATTAAGAGGTGCAGTTATCTTAGAGTAATTATATATAAATTTTCTCAAAAATGCACATAGACCAAGAAATGATTTGAGTTCATGTTGATTACGGGGAATCGGAAATGATTTTACCGCCGCCGTTTTTGAAGGATCAACATGGATACCCTTTTTAGAGATGACATGTCCTAAGTAGAGTACTTCGCTCTTTGCGAAATGACATTTGCTTGGTTTTAACTTTAAGTTGGCTTCTCTGAATCTTTGAAATATTTGTGATAAGTGCTCTAGATGTTCTTCAAAAGTTTTAGACCAGACTATGATATCGTCTATATAAATAGAGCAAAATTTTCCAGTGAAACCTTTCAGTACTTTGTTGCCTAAAGAAATGAAAAACGAAGGGCTTCCCTGGATGCCAAATGGGAGACGTCGAAATTGTAAGTGGTGGTCCCCTGTCACAAAAGCTGTCTTGTGTCTAGAGTTTTCATGAACTTCGCACTGCCAGAATCCACTAAAAAGATCTAACGTGCTTATAAATTGAGGCGGTGATTCTGACAGAGCATCTATGATATCGTCCAGTCGTGGTGTCGGGTGATTCTGAGGTCAATTATTCTAGGTTACACCGAGCTCACCTGATATACCTCTGGATCGTAGATTATACATCCACCACTCCGGGTTTCCTCCACCAGTTGTGACAAGAGAGTTTTGTGGGTGATCTATGACTTTCTTCGTGAGTTTCGCCTGATGTTATTATGTACTGGTTTTTTTCTCCTGCCGTGACCCTCTTGTCACGGGGAACTAGCCCTATAATATAATAACAAATACTGTAACACGACAGGAGATCTGATGGCGAACTTTATTCAATAGCAGTTAAAACATGTAAAGTTTGCAATGTCAACAATTTTCATTTACATAAATAAATAAATAAATAATTAAATTAATTGAATAAATAAATTACATAACTAAATATTTTATTCAAAAGACATATTGCGTTAATTTAAGAATATTTGAAAACATGCAATAATTGGTTTTCTTTCGTTCTGAATTAACTAATTACAATAATCATGATATTTCTGAATTAACTAATTAAAATGATCATGATATAAAACTATTTCATTTAAACGAATTTCATATATAGTATACTTTAAATCATAAGAAGTGTATTGAAATAACTAATCACCATTAATGACTATGTTAATCAAAACAACTTAATTTTACTTTTACAAATGATAAATCTTTGTTAAACGAATTATTCAAATCGTTACTTTTCCGAAAATAAATATTTTGTACGATTTCCCACCAGAAATCATTTAATAGGATACACAAAACTTTCCGAACTTTTGTATTGGATTAATGTAGAATATAAAATAATTATAATATAAAATCGTAAGGACTCACCTATAATATAATAACAAATACTGTAACACGACAGGAGATCTGATGGCGAACTAGCGCACTTTGAAATTCTTCTTCTTTTATACTGTGTACAAAAATATACCAACCCACCCTACATTGACTATGCCAAATAAGTAAAAGCGATGACCAGTGTGTATCAGCTTTTCTTTACGTAATATCTAACACTATTCATAATTATCTTAGTGTTGATCTCTCTAGTTAATTGATCTACATGTATTCTATATAATATAATTATCTGTTGTACCGAAAAAACCTAAATTACATTGTTCTATATTTTGGACGCTAGTTTCTATTGCCACATGACAATGCTGCACAACGAGGTGAGGTTAAGGATAGGGTTAGGGTTAGAGTCTTGTAACTGTGAGTCTGAACAATCTTTGGACAAGTCGACCTGTTGACCTGTAGACCCGTTGACTTTTGGACCAGTTTACTTATTAAACTATCAGTTTGTACAATCACTAATACACATCGACCTGTAGACCTGTATACTTATTAAACTGTGGGTCTGTATAATCCCTAAGACATGTCAACCTGTAAACCTGTAGACCCGTAGACCTGAAGACCGGTATACTTATTAAACTGTGAGTCTGTTCGATCCCTAAGACATGTCGGCCGGCCTGTAGTCCTGTAGACCTGCCGACATGTAGACCTGTCGACTTGTAGACCCGTGGCTCTGTAGACTTATAAAACTGTGGTTTTGTATACAATCCCTTAGGCAAACCTGCCTGTAGACCTGTAGACGCATAGACATGTAGACCTGTATACTTATTAAACTTCGGGTCTGTACAATCCCCAAGACATGACCTGTAGACCCGCAGACGTGTTGACCCATAGACCTGTAGACCTGTTCCTCTGCATGTTATGTTTGATATATTTTTTAGCTCACCTCACGAAGTCCATTCCTGTTTACTGACATGTTTAACATGTGACAATGCTGCACAACGAGGTGAAGTAGCAGGCTTTGGCTGTTTTCTATGTATCTTAGTTAATATTATATAGGCATGGTAGCATGATGCTCATCTACAAAATTTTGAATATATCTGTACCAATAACAAATCCAAAATGACCGCCATCGGAGAGCATTGTTTTAACGCAGGACCCTATGGGAAATGCTGTGAACTGTTAAAACAAATGCATGATTTTAGTACTCATTATAGATTCAAGATGGCCACAATTGCAGATCAGAGATTTCACATTGGACCTCATGAGAAAATGTTGTAAATTGCTGTTTCTTGAAAGTTGATATTATTTAGATGGTCATCTACAAAATGTTGTATACCGGTACCAATCAGTTATCTAAAATGGTTGCCGCCATCACGTGGCCGCTATGAAGGACAGTTTAACATAAACCTTTATGGGAAAGTGTTTTTAAATTGTTACTCCTTGAAAACCACTTCAAACATCAAATTGATATTAAATAGGCAATTTAAGATGACTGTGATCTACCAGATGACTGACTTCAGGTTAATTGTTAAAACATGTGGAAAATCTCATTTGATCAGTAGCCACAAGGTGAGCGATATGTACAGCGGGCTCACGTGTGAACATCTGGAAAAACTATAACAGATAGAAGTCAACTTTTATTAAATTTCAAAAATGTTCAGCTCTACTCACACGGAAATTTTGAAGATAATCTAAATACACGTGCAGGAGTTATTGTCCTTTATCTGTCAAATTTTCTTAATTTTATACATTTTGTCCATATTCAAAAATCTTTTCCTCTGAAACTGCCAGGCCAATTGTAACCAAACACTGCCTGAAGCATCACCAGAGTATGCATTTTCAATATTATGTTCGATTAGTCGGAATACCGAACAACATGGCCGCTGTTGCTGAAAATAGAACATAAGGATAAATTGCTGTTTTTTGCAAATAAGTCAAAAACCGTTACAGATACCAAAAAAACCTAACGGAAATGAAATGAATAGCATGTCAAGATCTAACGCCCTGCAACTTTGAAGAAAATCTGAAAAGCCGTCCATAAGTTTTTGTCCTTTTTCCATAAAATCTTCAATTTTTTTATATATCTTATTTTTATTTGAAAAACTATAACAGATAGATGTCAACGTTTTATTTCAGAAATGTTATCCATACCAAGATCTACCCATATGGGAATTTTGAAGAAAATCTAAATACCAATGAAGGAGTCATTGTCCTTTATTTGTCAAATTTTCGTTATTTTAAACATTTTGTCCTATTTTGCAAAAACATTTTGAGATAGAGGTTAAGTTTAAATGGCAAAAGTGTTCAGCTTATCAAGACCTACAATTTCTACATATGTTCAACATGAATAAGGAAGGAAATGGGGTAAATGTCAAAGAGACAACATCCCACCAGGTAGGCGATACAGGCTCACATGAGAGCCTCTGGTTTAGTACATTAAAGACTGATGTATTAAATCCCGGAGTACTGACTTCAGCTTATCATGTGGAAAAGTAGTATAGGGTGTAGAAAAATCAAATGTTTGACACCGTTGCAGTGGTTGAGTTTAGTTTAAGATAGGTATTCTAAGACTTTATGAGTTTTTGAGAATCCACAATTGACTTGTTGAGTTTACTTTATCACTATATATCTTTAGGCCATCTTTGAATGCAGAAAGGAGCACAGAGAGGGATTTTGTTGTGCATTTGGCAGCCCCAGCAACGTATCTCTGTGTGTTAGGGTATTTATGTAACTTAGATACCCAGCAGATACACGGAGGGATGTTGTTCTCGTCACTCAAATTGATACCAAAAGAAGACAATACTGATTTGTGATTGTTTAGAATATCCTCCCTTGGTATGGTGGAGAGTTTGTATGTGGGGTTGCAAAATGAATTGATAATGCTCATCTCCTTCATTAAGCAGTCAATGTAGTGCCTTTTGCAGATAAATGTGATGTTCCTTCGGGCTTTGTCAGCTTGTACAATAACATAATTGTCATGGAGAGATGACAATGTTTTTTCTACATTGAGATCCTCGAATGTCCTTTTTGAAATTGGGTTCATGATTGACTTAAGGCGTCTCATTTGAGCTACAATTAATGACTTTACGGACCTGATCCAGTCGACAGTATTTCAGACCTTTCCTTCTTTCTCTTAGCCCATTTTGTGGTATTTTCCTCAACTGCATCAATCAATATTTTAAATTTATTATATAAGTTTCCGATTAATGGGTTGGGGCTCACGATATTTTGGACCTTTCTGAAGGGATCACGTAGTTTCTCATTGTGTATCATGTTGAGGTCCCAAGTTATAACGTCACCAGCAGGAACGTACATAAAATGGTAAGAGAAACAAGAGCAATCAGATGGCTTTGATGTATCACATCAAAGATGGATGCTAGCGTGGATCATATTTCAACTCTGGCCCTTATGGGAAAGCATTTAAAGATTTTCTCCTCTGAAACAACAGAGCCATGCAACTGGGTCCAAACTTGCTCACAATAGTTCTTTGGTGGTCCCCTTTAAAATATGTCTTGTAAGTCTGCACTTCATCCAAGATGGCTGCCAACAGGGAACTTTGTTTAACATTGTACCCTTTTGGAATACATTCAAATATCGTTTAATATGAAACAACTGAGCCAATTGGAACAAAAGTTGGTCATAATAGTCTTTAGTTTGCCACTTTAAAATATTCGTGCGGCAAGTCCGCATCACATCCAAGATGGCTGCCACCTGTAGCATATTTTAACATTGGACCTTTCGGGAATTCGAAGATCCTCTATGAAACAACAAAGCCAATTGGATCCAAACTTCGTCACAATATATTCCTTTGATGGTCCCCTTAAAAAAATGTGTCCGTTAAGTCTGCACCTCATCTAAGAGGTCAACACTGGGGAACTTAGTTCAATGTTTGACCATATGGGAAAACATTTTCTAAGGTCTTCTCCTTTGAAACTACTCGGCAAATTGGAACCAAACTTATTCATAATTGTCCTTAAGTGGTGCCCTTCAAAGTTGTGATATTTCTGTTCGTACCTCAGTTTGGCCTTCAAAAGGGTGACCAGTAATTCTTCATCATATCCAATATTGTTGCCATTAGGTATAATAGTTAAATTTTGAAGCAAATACATCAAGGTACATACTTGAAAAGGAGGTCCTTCATCATTTAGCTTAGTCAGCCATGACCCAGGGGAGCGATTGTTATTGAAATATTCTTAAAAACAAAATTGATCTATCGATTCCTGTGTGAATACTGACACAAAATTTACCAGATGTTACATATAAACCTGTAGTGCAAGTGTGTAATATGATCATTACTTGACATATATCTGTAGTTTGAGGAAGTTTTAGATATGGGTTTTTATTCGCTTACTGTGATTGAAGATTGACAGCAGAAAGACAAAGATATTGCTTCATTGTATGTAAATTTATGATTTGCACACTTTATTTCGAGAGAAACCTTTTATGCCATTAATTTTAAAATCTTCAATAAGCTACTGTCATATCTTATGTATCACTATTTTTACATTTTTTTATAACTTTCTTATAACATGAAGCTTCAATAACACGTTGATTGTGTTACAACTTAAATATGTTTAACAAAGAGAAGATGGTACTTAATTGATGTGTTGTTATCATTTCCCGCTCTCTCCTGGAAATAAATGATGCTCTACTTATGTGTACACACTTAATGTGAATGAAAACTTTTGTGAAATTTGTTGTGCACTTTGTGTAAAACTGGAGGAAACTTTCAAAAAATTTAAAGAATGCTTAATTTACCGGAATATGTTCACAAAATAAGGAAAAAGACGTATCAATTTATGTTTTTCTTTACTTAGATTGACCAACACAAAACGAATCTCGGAGTAAATAAGTGGTGAAGCAATTTATTATAATGGATGCTTTTACACACTGGATTTAATCACGAAACCCGAAGATAAAAGAAAAATAGTAGTTTAATTGTGAAAAGGAATATAATATACAACGATGTGGATGTCACGATGTGTAAAATGTACTGCAACATTAGTTATCTAGTCAGCATTTAAAAGATTCCTCTCTCTTTTAAATTAGTATTTTAGTATACGGAATTAACATATAAAACATTACCAACTTTCAAATGTTGTGTGTATATAGATACTGTAAAAGGTTTAATTTTCGCGTGGTTTAAATTTCATGACCTACATATATTCCAGATGTTTTATTTTTAAAAAATTCAATTACGTTTTTTTTACGTTTGTAATGAAAAATAAAATTACGCAAGGTAGTTTTTCGCGAAAATGAACTTATAGATTTGTAATCAGGACCATTAAGGCTACCTGGAAACCAAATTTGATCAAAATCAGATAACTTTAAGAAATTTTATCGCGAAAAATTAACGAAAATAAAATATCCCCTTTGTAAGTATATCTAAGTCAGAATTTGCTTTATTTTGATATAATAGCTTGTGTTGCACGTGCAGTATTGCTTTAGTTTTGTGTGTGGAACATTTTCCATATGTGAGACGTTATTGTACCATTTTGAGAAAGTTAGCTGAACGTCTGAGCAACACCAGGACGACTTTTAATGGTTTAATGTAGCGTTTGTAAAATGTTGATTAAAAGTTGCAAAAACTTTTTAAATAAATGTTGTAACAACATTTAGAAAACCATCCACCTTTATATAAAATAACTTGATAATATTTTACAGAGTTGCTACGACCAAAGAATTACATATAGTATATCCTTCCGGATCAAGTGGATTACGATAATTCTCCAGTTCAAGATAGTTAAATTTGTGATATTCAACATGCGAGCTTTAGCGAGCATGTTAATATTAGAAATTTAACTATAGAAAATGGAGAAATATCGTAATCCACGAGCAAACGGAAGGATATTCTTTCTCCAATGACTTTTACTGTGTTTCACATAAAGAACTTATAGGGCAACATATCAAATTCTTCCGTAAATGGTGGTTTACAGTAGGAGATGACATGACCCATGTGAGATCGATGATCGTAACCTCATCTCATATCGGTAAAAGACCAACCAGACGTGTTGATTTTTGTGATAAAACAATCGTAACCATGACTTAACGTCAAAAAACACCTGACGTCACAATATAAAGAATACTCAAATGGCGACAACGTTGTTCAAACAGTAAAGGTTTCCAGACGTTTCATTTCGCTTTTTACGGAAGAAATAGGTATACTTGCATAAGGTCATATTAAAGATCGGGATATCTTTCACTCGTTTAAGAAATTCTACGTCTTTTCCTCTCGTTCCGCTACGCTCCACTCGAGAAAAGACGAAATTTCTTACACTTGTGAAAGATATCCCGATCTTTAATATGACCTTATGCAAGATCTATTAATCTTTGGGAAATATTACCCCATAAATTGTTAAATGTTTCTAGGGATAATATTACCTCATCCAATATTCGGTGTTACATCAATCTTGGTGTAATATTACCTTATCCAATGTTTAGTTCTATATGAATCAAAATCTTGGGGTAATATTACCCCATACCATGTTTCGTGTTATATAAATCAAAATCTTGGGGTAATATTACCCCATGCTATGTTTCGTGTTATACAATTCAAAATCTTGGGGTAATATTACCCCATCCAATTTTCCATGTTAAGTCAATCGAGATCATGGGATAGTATTATATCCCATCCTTTGTTCAACACCATATCAGTCAATATCTTAGGGTAATATTACTCCATGCCATGCAAATCAAAATTTTGGGAAAACATCCCATCCTGTGTTCAATATATCAGTCAAAATATAAGAAAATCTTGGAGTAATATTACCCCATAATCTAAACTTTATGTTGTTACTCATGCTTTAACGTCAATTAACATACATAAATTGAGTCATTATGGTCTGTTTATAATTTAAAACCTATAAAAAGGACACTGTAGATTTTCCCTTTTTATTTTGGATTCCATTCTAAGTTACTGTTGATTTTGTTTCTGCATATGCGTCTTTCGACAACTTATGTCTCTTCAGTGCAGATCGAATCAAAACATTTGGAAGTCCATATGTTGTAGCCTCATGTATAATTACTAGGGATGTCAAAATATGTGAAAAATGCCACTCGAGTACTCGGATACAATACTCGAGTATACTCGAGTACTCGGTAAACTTTTGAAATGAAAATTACTAGACTTCAGGATTCTTAAGACAAAATGAGCATTCCAATGAAATAAAGCTACAATATTGCCCGCATGCCATAAATAGAGCACCATTACAGCAAGATCAAAGATTAAATTCAATAATTTAAAATCAAAGCGAAATTATATTTTATGTTGTCTTAAACACCTTGTTTTGTTTAGTAACACGCTTGTCTGATTTATCTAATTGTTTAAATCACAATTAACGGTTATATAAATATTAAATCAACACAATGTCTGGGATGGACACTGGTGAAATCAAACCATTGTTTTTCAATAGTTACTTTGATCACAAATTTATATATAAAGTGTACATTTTTCTCCTTTTTAGTGTTAGAAATGTGACCAAACGACCGATTTATACGTAAGCATTATTGAGACGCAAATGCGTCTTTATTGATAACAATCGTGCTGGGTTACCTAAATGTTTTAGTTAAATCTGTTCCTCGTATGCGGCATTTTAATTTCAAATGTTGATATCAAGCATGTATTTTTTTTTTGTCAAATGAAATTTCATTCTGAAGCAAGAGCAAGATCAATTTTGCTTTACGAAAACAAAAGTTAGCTAAGAATTAACATGTTCAGAATTTCTCTTACTTACAGCCACAAAAAGTAATTTCTGCCCATGTCTTACACTTATTATGATAGAAAGGACAATATTTTATTGTTTTTCATTATATTTTTTTTCATTTTATGGTGAAAAAGTGTGTTTTAGAAAACGAAATTGAAAATAAAAAAAATATATATAATTTTGTCTCTGTTGTTAAATATCAACATGTTCTAATATGTATTAGGAAAGATATTTGCGTTTGAATTTTTAGTAACATAGAACTACACGTTCATGACGCGTTTCTTAAGATGCATGTTAATTATTTGGAGATAATCTGTTTTTTTTTATTGTGTCCATCTAGGGGAAGTAACAAGTTTATTATGATTTGAAACTTAATGCCTTGAAATGCAGAGGCAGTCAAGTTAACAAAGAATGGTAGTTATAATTCCGAGTATTCGAGTACGAATTTGATACTCGATATTCGTACCTTCCGAGCGATACTCGAGTACTCGAGTACTCGTTGACATCCCTAATAATTACTGATCTTTAATGTACATCTTGACATAGTTACTGATTTCATATTACATAATGTTATTACCGATCAGAATTGTAAGCAAAGGGAAAAGAGAAAAACCTGGAATAATAAATATTAGAAAATACTTACGTTGGTGCCGTATCTTTATTAGCAGTTTCTACACAGAAAGCAAGCTTCTTATTCCTTGTCAACTCATTCTTCTTTATGTTGGCATTATAAATAGCACTTGTCAGTATTATGGCTACGGGTCTAGCAAGTTCGGGAATACCCTCCGTATTAAACTGATCAATGGACCAATCTGAAAAACAAAAGCAAAAAATATAGTTGCCATTTAAATTCAACAAGCATCATTGTAACTACAAGACATTTATTTAATATTAATAAATCGAAGTTTGTGTAAAGATGGCCATTTCGACAACTAACATCAGATAATTATTGATTTAATTAATTATCTGAAAATACTTCATACATACCTTTGGAATTATCTTGTTGATATCCAAGAATTGTCAACTAAACTCTCTCTAGCAGAGGCATCTGCATAGGAAACGGTTTTTTTAGCAACCAGACATTTTGTTTAAGTGGAGAGGGCAATGCAGAATACCATTGCACAACAGCATATGTGGCACTAGCTGTGCTCCGATTCCCACATTCCCCAAGCCAAAGAACCCCTTTCAGAGAGAATCTACAAAATACATTTAAATCAAAACCAGTTTAAAGTTAGTCGTTTAAAAAGATGTGCAAACAAAGGTATAGAGGGAAACAAAAGAAAAGGTTTAATACATATATATGAAGAATATAAAATTCCCGTACTTAGTTCGGAAAACAAATTTAATTGTCATCATCGTGCTATTATTTTTCTTTATTAAATCAAATGTACAAAAACGCGAAAGGATATTACATACCTAATTATAAATGACTAAATACCGAAGTTACTGTGAATTTAAATTCTGCATATGCGCATTTCGACAACTTATGTCTCATCAGTGCAGATAAAATCTAAACGTTTGGGAGACCATTAACTCAAAGATGTTTAAAAACTGATAGAGAACAAATAACCAATATGATCTAAATGTAAAGCCAAAATCAGCTAAGGACAGAGCTTTGCATGAAGGAGATACTCCTTAGTTTTCAACAAAATTTACAAAAAAAATAGATATTGTAAGGTTTCAAATAGAATCGGCATTCGGGTCAGCACCGAGGTACTGACTACTGGGCTGGTGAATACCCTCGGGGACTTACAGTCCACCAGCAGCGGCATCGACCCAGTGGTAACAAATGACTAAATACCGAAGTTACTGTGAATTTAAATTCTGCATATGCGCATTTCGACAACTTATGTCTCATCAGTGCAGATAAAATCTAAACGTTTGGAAGACCATTAACTCAAAGATGTTTAAAAACTGATAGAGAACAAATAACCAATATGATCTAAATGTAAAGCCAAAATCAGCTAAGGACAGAGCTTTGCATGAGGAAGATACTCCTTAGTTTTCAACAAAATTTACAAAAAATTAGATATTGTAAGGTTTCAAATAGAATCGGCTTTCGGGTCAGCACCGAGGTACTGACTACTGGGCTGTGAATACCCTCGGGGACTTACAGTCCACCAGCAGCGGCATCGACCCAGTGGTAACAAATGACTAAATACCGAAGTTACTGTGAATTTAAATTCTGCATATGCGCATTTCGACAACTTATGTCTCATCAGTTCAGATAAAATCTAAACGTTTGGAAGACCATTAACTCAAAGATGTTTAAAAACTGATAGAGAACAAATAACCAATATGATCTAAATGTAAAGCCAAAATCAGCTAAGGAAAAAGCTTTGCATGAGAGAGATACTCCTTAGTTTTCAACAAAATTTACAAAAAATTAGATATTGTAAGGTTTCAAATAGAATCGGCTTTCGGGTCAGCACCGAGGTACTGACTACTGGGCTGGTGAATACCCTCGGGGACTTACAGTCCACCAGCTGCGGCATCGACCCAGTGGTAACAAATGACTAAATACCGAAGTTACTGTGAATTTAAATTCTGCATATGCGCATTTCGACAACTTATGTCTCATCAGTGCAGATAAAGTCTAAACATTTGGAAGACCATGAACTCAAAGATGTTTAAAAACTGATAGAGAACAAATAACCAATATGATCTAAATGTAAAGCCAAAATCAGCTAAGGATAGAGCTTTGCATGAGGGAGATACTCCTCAGTTTTCAACAAAATTTACAAAAAATTTGATATTGTAATTTTTCAAATAGAATCGCCTTTAAAAAGGTAATCCAGATCTCTCCCAGTATCCAGAAGTTGAACAAAATACAAATGTGAGGTGAAAGTGTTAGGAATATGGTTTGGTGAAGATTTTATGTTAGCAAATTGGCAGCCTATAATTCAAAGGGTAAGAAATACAGCACAAAAATGGATAGGTAGACATCTTCCTTTTAAACATAAAATTTTGGTTATTAACACTTATACATTAATAGAATCTTATATGTTGCAAGAGTTATTCATCCTACATCGAAAATTATACAACAATTATCTAAATATATTTTTCAAGTAATTGGGTGGGAACTTTGAGTATTTAAAAATAGATACTTTTGTATCAGAGCTATGCAAAGGGGGTCAATCTTTGCCAAACATCAGTCTTAAAAAGGAAGCTCTACTAATTAATAAGATATCACAAATATTAATTATATTTAAAAGGGGAAAAACAATTTATGGAAAAGAACAACTTATAGTGTTATCTTTTTGATTTTCTATTAGATCCTTACTAGTTGTAATACTATCGTGTCATTTGTAAAGCCTGGGGACAACCTTGTCTTATAGATTTGGACACATTTACCTTTTCTGTTAAATGACCATTAACTTGTGATTTACTGAAAATGTCTTTGTATAGTATACCTACCCAGTTTATGAAATTTTCGGGAAAACCCATTGCCAAAAGTACTTCTTTAATGAAATTGTGTTCAATCCTGTCAAAAGCCTTTTCTTGGTCGAAAGATATCAAAACGCCTTCCATATTGTTTACCTTCATATATTCAAGACTATCCTGTATTGAAAATAAGTTATCAAAATCACCTTATCCTTACCCGTTCCTGTTTGTGCTTCATCTATCAAATTATTTATGTTTCAAATCTCTAAAGTCACCTCAATTTATTTTTATACAATAATGTTATTATACTGGTTCTCATACTCTTAGTCATTCTGTCATGTAAATGTACGTTAGTTAGTACGTCCAGTAAGTCATCATGTAGTTTGTCCCAAAAAGTCATACTAAAAGCCTTACCTAGCCCTTCAATACCTGTCTTTTATTATATTCAAACACTATTCCTTGGTAATAATATGGAGTAAATGCAAATGAGACAAAGTCTCTACAAATACATGGTAATAATAAGCAATGGAACAACGCTTTTATTGTTGTTCTATATCTTAAAGTCACCATGAGGCCTTCAACAAAGAGTTTTACTCATACCTCACAGCAAGTTCAAGACGGCCCCTAGCACCAGTTTGAGCGGAATTCATTGCTAATTTGCGAGCAACGCTACATCAATGCTTTTGTACCTAATGATCCATAGATGCGGGATCGTCCACAAACATAAACTTAACTGGCAAAGTGTTCTTACAATAGAACTCTGTAATTTGGCTGTGTAATAAGTTTATTGTTTCTAAATTTACCTGTGATTTACTTTTTTCTTTCTCCAGTTTATTATATAATTGTACTAAAATGCTTCTATCATTTTTTGCAGTTATTTTTGCAATTTTACAGTAATATTTTTTATGTTTAACTTACCCTTCTCCAATTAATCAAATAACACGTAATTGAGTTCTGAGTTTTCCAGTGTTGCCAATAATTCCTGATTAAATCAACATCCCTGTTGTTGTTAAATAAACTTTCATTGAGTTTCCAATAACTGTGTCCCGATTCCTCATTCCTAAATTTTAGATAAAAATAAATAGAGATTATTATATGGCACTTTTCATATCATATCTCATATCATCCCGAGATATTCATATTAGCCCGAGGGCCGAAGGCCAAAGGGCTAATATGGGTCAAGGGATGATATGGGATATGATATGAAAAATGCCATATCATAAACTATTAATCATTATATACTTCAACAATTGACCAGCTTTACTCTTCTTTAAGTCATATAAAATGAAGTTGTGTAAAAACATTCATCTGTAATTTGTGTGTCATTTAGTCAGTGTCATTTTCATCGGTCTTTGTTTCAATGGGAGCATGTTGGTTTCATTTTTGATATCATTATCTCAATTAACAGTAACTTCAGTATTTTGTATTTATTATGTTAATCAAATTCAACGTATACCACTCGCTATTTACTAAAATCAAACAATAAAATGTTCACTTATAAGAAAAGAATAGAAAAAATGGTTTTTGCCACTTCATTTCTTTCTTTCGTGTGTGTTTTACATTTCAACAGAGATATTTCCCTCTTGTTTGGTGTGTCTCATCCAACAGACTGGGTATTTTCAAACGGAATCGAAAGTTAATGAGAATGTATCTCATACTTTTAAATGTTAGCTCTTTTGTACTGAAAGTTGTAAATAAATTGCTTTGAAATACACAAGATCTTGCAATTGAGATCATTGAGATAAGGTAGCTTTCGTCATAGCTTATAGATCTACATTTGTGTGACAAACACTTACATTTATTGTCAACACTTATATTTGGTAATGGGTCCTGAAATAATTGAAAATTGATTCAACATATTCATGGTGAACATGCTACTTAATCTTTGCTAACACTGGTAATTTTCTTTACAAAACGACTAAGTATTTTCAAAACAACGCGGGTCATTTACTGAAAAAGCTACATAAAATAAAGAAACTTGTGACGGGTGTACACTAGAAATCCGCAAAAATGTTGCTTGTTCCATGAACATGTACATAAATTGTTTTATAACTTAATTCCGTAAAATTCTACTGAAATATGTGAATCTTTGTTTATTCCATGAATTTGAAAATCGTCAGTCGTAATTTTTACCCCATGTAATACGGATTTGATATTACACGCCAGTGTAATACGGATTTCATATCCCCCCCCGAAGATATGACTGGCGTAATTCTCTCTTTATGACACATGCAAAAAGACACATATCTTCAGTAAGTATATGATAAACTGCCTTATGATCCGACTCACTAAAAGGTATGTGTTTAATATCTTTTATATATTTTATATATTTAGATTGTTACTTATGCTATCTTGTCTATCCTTGTACCTGCTCCTTGTGTATTGGTAAAAGTATAAATACGTTTACAGGGGTATTTCTTCCTGAAAATATCGTTAATGTTAGGGATATTATAAATTTGAGATATAATAAACTTAGTTATATTGTCTACCACATAGGTAGTGTTTTTTTGTACCAATATAACCTTCACAAAAATTAAAATCACCCAACAGAAAAAAGATTTCATTTCCATTCTCTATCTCTTTACAATATTTCAATAAATATTCATAAAACTGTCTCCTTTCTCTAGGTATGGAAACAAGTTGACTATAAATATTTAATACATTGTACACTTTGTCATCATATTTATATATATATGTAATAATCTACCAAAAAAATATTCAGTGGGTGTAACATCCTTTATTTCCGACAAATTATTATTAATCAAAGTCAAAACAGTTTTGAATTGTCCTTCTTGTGACAAAAATATTTTAACATTTGTTGCGTAACTCTCTATATGTTTTTAACACTGTCTGATACAGTCCTTGTTATAGCTGTTACTTATTGACGGATTGTTGACTGATTGATGACTGAATTTTCACTGATCGATGGCGGATCCATGAATAACGGATGTGTACGTATTTTACGGATGTAAACGTATTTTTCTGATCGCATACGTCAATTATGCATTGTATTTTATATCAATCAGTAAATCCCATATGACGGATACGTAAATATTTGGAATCTTAAGACAAAACGAATAAACATAATATTCTCGTTTATTTCCAGGTTGTTAGATACTTCTTTTTCGAATGTAAAAAAAAAACAGTTTTATTAAATAACAAATGCTGTATTTTGTTTCAATTTAAATCGTTTACATTTGAATGAGAACTGGGTATCTAAACTGCATAATACTAGTCTGCCTTTTAAACTCGATCTTTGAAAATGACCAAAACAATAATTTTTTGCAAATTTTATTCATCATATTCTTTCAAAGGAGTTTTATATTTTGCACAACATAATTCTAATGAATGTTGACATATTTAAGTCTTGAAAAGTTAGATTTTTAGTGTGTGGTTTACACTCTGTCTATGAAAATGACCAAAACAATTGATCTATTTGAAAAAATTTATTCATCATATCTTTTCGAACGAGTTTTATCTTTTGCGAAACACAATTTCAACAAATTTCAGCATATTTAAGTTTGAAAGGTTAGATTTTTAGTGTGCGGTTCAAAATCTGTCTATAAAAATGACCAAACAATTGAAATATTTTGAAATTGTATTCATCATATCCTTTTGAAGAAGTTTTATTTTGTGCGAAACACAATTTTAATGAATTTTTACATATTTAAGCTTGAAAAGTTAGATTTCTAGTCTGTGGTTTAAACTCTGTCTATAAAAATGACCAAAAACAATTGAACTATTTGAAAATTTTATTCATCATATCCTTTGGAAGGAGTTTTATCTTTTGCGAAACAAAATTTTAATGAATTTTAATATACTTGAGGATTGAAAAGTAAAATTTTAGTCTGCGGTTTAAACAATTTTTTTTAAAATCATGACATAAACAATTATTTTTTTTAAATTTATTTATTCTTTCCATTCGAAGGAGTTCAATATCAGAAGCACAATTTTAATGAATTTTAGCATATTCAAGGGGTGAAAAGTTAGATTTTTAGTGTGTGATTTAAACTCAGTCTATAAATTTAAAATGACAAAAACCATTTCAGTTTTTTTGAAAATTTTATTCATTATATTCTTTTGAAGATTTTTTTTACTTTATGAAACACAATTTTAATGATTTTAGCATATTTAGAGTTTGACAACTTTGATTTCCGAGTCTTTCGTGTATGAATGCGTAGAATCATTTGTTTTTTTTTGTATTGTTTTTATTGTTTTTTCATTCTATTTTCGTTTCTCTCATGTTTGCTTTCCTGTTATTGTCTAATATTGAACGTTTAACCAGCTGTATATATAATTTTAATATTGTTTGTTATCATACTAAATAATTATGTGTATTTTCGACGATTGTTTAAATGCAGTGACTGCGCGTCCACGCCGCGTGGATGCGTAGCCTATAATCTGCGCGTCCATGCTTCCGGTTCATGTATAAAACCGGAGAATTTTCTGCACCTTCCGGTATACTTTGACATTACAATCTAACTGGAAGTCGAAAGATTTTAATTTTAAAAAAATCAGTTTTATGCGTCTAATGGAATTTAAAGTAAAAAATCAAACCTAATATCCTGAAAAGCTTCTAATGCAGATATTACTTTTTTCCCTGCATTATTACGAGCTATATTGAAATTTATAATAACCAATAACAGAAATTATTGGCTCTTTATAAAGCAGTCACTTTGCAATAATTGCTTCCAGAAAATAAAGGAAATACGACTCCTTTTCGGCTACGATTCAATTTACGATAATTTACACGGGAAATAGATTAACAAGGCCAAGTAGCGTGGTAAATATTCCAGAACTGTGAATTTTGTGTACTTGTGATAGACATTATTATTTTGATGTAAAAAGACGATATGAAAAACTATGACACCATACTTTGTGTGTGAGCTTCCATGGGCTACCTAGCGATATCCATGTTTAGATTAAAAATGGAAATATCTCAGTGCATTTGGCCTTTGTGTCCGATTTCATATCAATATTTTTCGTTTTCATTTTTTATTTGATCTGCCCATAGGTAATCATTTATTTAGATAAATAACAACTTTTTATAAGGTGTTATCATACTAAATTGTTTTAGGACTTGCTCTGTCTTTATCTTAAAATACAATCGAAAATTCGGAAAAGATTCATTTTCAATATAAAAACCGGAAGCGTGTACGCGCAGCATGTGGGCTACGCATTCACGCGCCGTGGACGCGCAGCCACTGCCTTGTTTAAATTAGACGTGCTTCCAAAATTTAATGCATTCTGACAAACTGTATTATACATGTATACTGTGCATTCCCTACAAACAAGCAGAAACATCAATTAAATATTATGTTAACCTTAACGTACGAATTTAACATGCATGAGGTGTTATTAATATTTTTTGTATGCATTACAATTCTAAATTCATTTTTTGTAATGAAACGAGAATATTATTTCACAAAATCGGTCATACTAATAAGCGCCCGAGAGCGCCCGGGAAGGTAAAAAGCGCCCGGGAGAAGTAAAAAGCGCCCGGGGTAGATAAATATGTTAATAATGATGGTTGTTAATTGTATTCTGTCACTATAGAAGTTTCTGTGATTCCTCTTTCGATATAATGGTTTTTTTTTTTCATTTCTCGAACAAAATTGTAATTTTAGAAAGTCATGTGTGTCTTCTTGACTTGCACAATTACTGCAAATTAATTGCGTGTTAATCTGCCGTAGCACAAGAATAGTCACGATTTTCCATGTAAAATTGCGTGATTAGGGAATAAAAATATACCATCACTTTATGCATTATCACAGTTGGAAAATTCGAGAAAGTTTTTTTCAATGCCGGGTATCTCGTTATTTATTTTCATTTTCGAGGTGTCTTCGTCGAGGTCCGCGTTCTCATGTCATTTAGAATAGTACAAAAGAACACTGAAGCGCATTTTGTAGTCTTGGATATTAAACCGGATCTTTTAATCAGTCTTTTATATTTTTATAATTGTAAGTTTGTTCAAGTACAGAATCAAATATGAATAACAGGATTCCACAGGAGTATCGAATTGAAGATTAAGAATCAGAACTAGATCGATCTAGATGGTAAAACATCGGTACAAGTTGAGTGAATGAACATGGTATCTTTTTCACCATGCATAGCTAATGCTCTTAAAATCTTTAATGGCTAGCACTGCATTGTGTTGAATAACATTAGATAGTTGCAAGGTTATTTTGTAGCCCCTAATAGTTGAACCCGTCTCGAGTTGTAATCATTCAGCTGGCAAAAATTTAGAGAACTTAATCCGCGATTTAGCAGGAATTTCTAGCAAAGTATACAGATGCTAATTTTTCAAAAACATCGGCATTATAATATTTTGTCTTTTCGTTCGGTATTATCCTTTATATAAATATGAAAAATTTCCCCGGGCGCTTTTTACTTTCCACGGGCGCTATTTACCTCCCCGGGCTCTCTCGGGCGCTTTTTAGTATGACTCGGCAAAATGTATTAACTTGAAAGATGACGTAAGGTTTTCAATCAGTCAATTACGGACAGGACCGATCAATCATTCGCCACTCACGTATTTTACGTATTGTTTCCGTCAAATACGTGAAATACTTTTCCTATCCGTCATACTTTGACGGATTTTTGACTGATTGATCACTGATCGATGACTGATCGTTGACGGCTGACGGTTCGCTTAATGATCGCTCTTTTAGTAACGGCTACTGAAGCAAGGACTGTACTATACCCGTTCCTTGCATACAAATAATATCAACATCTTTATAACTTTCAAAAAACTGAATCTACTTTTGTATTCAAGCCTCGTCCTGAAGTTAAACTAATTAACAATAAATTATTCATAAAAGAGTGCTGGTTAGAAGAGTAAGAAAACAAAATACCATTTTGTGCTCCATGATTGTGTTAGTAGAAAAGATGTTACTGTACAAATGAAGGGTTTTAGCAATTTGTCATTTTACTTTTTTTTCTAACCTCTCTTTCTCTTCTCCAGTTGATGCCCTGTTTCTCTTAGCAGATACTGACCTTCTGAAATCTGTTCTATTATAAGCTCGTGGGGCACTACTCGCCCTGCTTAACCTCTCTGTTTGAGGTTCAATTTTTACCTTTATTTTCTTTTCCTTAATTTGTTTGTGCAACACTATGTCACTATCATTATTTAGATTGCATATATCTGAACTTACTTGTTTTTCTTCAGCTTTGCATTCTTCTCTTTTTTTCTTCAACTAACTCGCGGCTTAAAACGGTATCGCTCTTCAGAGAACTTTCAGCGTTCACTTTTTCTATGCCACACGTGTCATTCTCCTTATCACACACAGCGATATTGATTTCATGTACGATATCATCATTTTCATTATCGATTGTAGTTTGAGCTATATCTATGTTCTCCGAGTTTTCATTTACGGTTTCGCTAAAAGTAATATATATTGTTTCCTCTATATTTCCGTTCACGGTTTCGGTTGAATTTATATTTACAATCTCCTGGGTATTGCTTTCTACAACGACCGTAGCACTTTGAATATTGTCGGTAACATTCTCTTGTGACTCTGCCTAGACACTAACATTTCCCGTAATTTGTTCTCGTGCATTGCTCCATGCAGGGTATTGCGTGTTAGTGCAATCTTTTGATACATGACCGAAACTTCAGTAGTTGTAGCATTTTACATCGGTTGCTTCGTTTATTCGTTCATAAACAGGACAGAACCGAGCCAAATGACCATATTCTCTGCAATTGAAACAAATTTTTCCTGTGGGTTGACATTCATTTTTGAGGGTTACTAGTTGTCCTTTAATATAAATTTATTTTTGGGATGTGTTTTAAAAGGTTTTTAACTTAAACTAGACGTACGCCTGATTGAATTGTTGGAAAATCCCGAAAAGTTGGTGCAAGTAGATCGACTACAGTTGCGTAATTTGACAACTTATATCTCACATTACATGGTTTGATTTCATACGGTAAACCATATATGACTACGTTCGTTGTTTCTTTTGTACTTTCCCAAAACAAAGGCTTAGCCCTTGTTGACGAAAAAGATATTGCCTCAACTTCAAACAATCTAAAATCGTTTAGTAAAGCCTCAACTGATTCCAAATTTTTGCATGTCATATAAAATATCTGACCAATACGTTGGCAACATGTGATATACTCGTCAATGTTAGTTTGCGTTTGAAACCAGGTAAGCAAGTCCGATGTTGTTAGTGAGTTTGGTTTGGCAGGTAACGTCCAATCACGTTTAATGACCCGTGTATTGATCTAGTATTGATCAAAACACTTTCATCGTCAGGGGGCTTTAACAAATTACAAATATTAAGTTTATTTCGCCCTTTATTTTAACAAATAATCAGATTTCTTTTCTAAATTTTTTCAAGTCTGTGTTGTACTTTTCAGCTATCTTCTCTACTGCTTCTGTTCTTTCTTTCGAATAAAAGAAATTATCTGGAAGGCGTATGTCATACCAGTGTTCATAACTTCTTTTTATGTTGTTGTAAAGTTCTTCATCTTTTTCCTTTGTCACTTCTTTGTATGCTTTTAGGGATGTTGAATGTACCAACAGGTAGCTGTCTCTGTGTGGTAGTTCTAATATGTAGGTACTCTGTGGTTGATCTAGAGTTACTTTCTTTACATCATTCTCTTTCTTTCTTTGGTGGCTTTGACAGGAGACGGTGTTTTCCATTTCTCAGTACTGGTGTTGGTGTGTTCCAGTTGTCTTTTCGCTACCATTTTGACTCTGTTAACTTCGGCATGCTGGACATCTGGTTCTTCCGAGATGCCCTCAGCGCCTAGTGAATGAGCAGTATGAGTTCCAGTCTCTTCTGGTTGTTGTTGCTGAACATGATCTCCCCATTCAGACTGTTCGCTTTCTGAAACGGGGTCAGTATCTATGCCGCTGGTTTCAACTAAAGCGGTTGTCTCAGCCTGTCGTTGTTGCTTCCGGGCAATGAAATCTTCAAGGTGTCTTGTTCCTTTTCTTTCGAGATTTCGATGACCTTTTCCGTCGTGTTTGTTGCCTCTCTGGTATAATTGCCTCATCTACTTTGGTGGCACTGCTCCATCTAACAACTAACTTGTATCGTCTATTCCTGGCGGATAAATCCCAATTGGTGGTTTGATCTTCAAGTAAATACAGAATGGAGAAGATATCCACAGTCAAAGTCCACCGAGACTGATTTTCACTCATCAGGCCTGTTATACAATTAGCCAGGGGGCATTCATGGTGGCATGTTTATCGCTTGTGATTCAAACAATTAGTTCGATCTTTCCCCAACGATTTACGATTTAGATATTGTGTCAATGAGCAATTTGCAATAAATTTTCAGTCATTGTATTGATTGTCAATTGCTTATCAATATGTTTTCCTCAAACTTTCTAACATTATTTATAGTTACAAGTTATAAAAACATATTTTAATAACAGAAAAAATATTCCTTTGATCATTTCTAATTACAATTAATCATATGTAATCAACTTTAATTAGCTTGGACAGATCTTCAAGTGAACTTTGAGCACTATGCTCAATTAACAAAAACAACAAGCAATTAGAACCTTTGATGTCTGGTAATCACCAATTATGATATGACACTTTGAGCATTCTACACTGTTAAAAAACAAAAGCTAATTAACCACTTGTAACAACACAACCTTGTAATGGTATAAAATGTGACGTCACTTGTAGTCTGGCAGCTCAAAATTGAATCACCAAACCTACAATGGATTTCTTCAGTACCCTAGGACCAATCATCTACAGCAGTGAACCAGATGCAATACCAAACTATTTTGTGGAACGCAAGCTACTACCAGAGACTTGTGAATGCAAACACTGCAATGAACATATGGTACTACGCAAAAGATCAAAGGACACGACTGATGGCTTTGCATGGCAGTGCATTTATGGGCAATGTCCTAAAAGATTAACTACTAGAACCATAAGCTGAATTTTGACTTTTCTATTTAGATCCTTTTGGTTATTTGTTCTCTATCATCTTAAACATTTATTTTTTGGTTAAAGGACTTCCAAATCTTTTGGTTTTATCTGCACTGAAGAGACATAAAGTGTCGATATGCGCATATGCAGAAAATAAATTAACAGTAACTTCGGTATTTTGTTATTTATTACCACTTGGCCGATGCCTCTGCTGGTGGACTGTTAGTCCCCGAGGATATTCACCAACCCAGTAGTCAGTACCTCGGTGCTGACCCGAAAACCTTGTATTGAAACTTACAATACCTAAATTTTGCAAAATTATTTTAAAAACTAAGGAGTATCTCCCTCATGCATAGCTCTGTCCTTAGCTGAATTTGTTTTCTTTTTTTTTCTTTTTATTTTTGTAAATTAAATATAATATGACACATTACATACTTACACAAGGACAACACAAACAAAAGACAATTATTTGTACATACTGAATAAAGAAATAAAATATACAATGTAAGTACGTATGCATCACTGTAATATAATAGTAAACTTTATAGTAAATGTAGTTAATACAAAATACAATAAAAAAACAACAAAAATTAAGGTGAACAACTTAAGGATCATCATTCAAATTGATGTCCTCCAAAATACCCCACTTTTCATTGTGTTTGTATATTTTATTTTCAATCATGGCATTTATTTTCTCTATCTTCTCTCTTTGTTTTATTTTTAGTTTAAATATATTTAAAAGTGGTAGACAATTGGTCCACTTGCAACAGTGAATATAATTTCTTGCCAATAGAAATCAAAAGGGAATAATTTTTAAGGATGAAATTTGATTTGGTAAAATACCCCGAATGGTCACCTCTGGGGTTAATTCCAAAGTTTCTATATTTAAAATATCAGATAACCAAGTACTTAGCAGATCCAAAAATTGTTTTGAAATAGGACAATCCCATAAATAATGAATCAAATAGTCTTCTTCTTGTCTACAAAAATTACACAAACTACTATCTCTTATACCCATATTTTGTAACAGTTTATTGTTTGGAAGAATATAATGTAAAAGTTTGAATTGGAAGTTTCTAAGTTTAGTATCATTTGTTGTACTATATATTTCATTAAACAAAGTAGCACTATCAATTTCGATACATTTTTTTTTATCTCATTTCTCTATACTTTTCGCGACAAAAGTTTCATTATGTTTATCTCTAAATAATCTATATATATATATATTGATACATCTTTTCTATGTAACATATTTTCTATTAGTGGTACCCTCACTTCAGATCTACCATCGTCATAATTTTTATTTATGACTGTTATGATACCATAATATGTTATAAAATTAAGGTTAACATTAAATTTCTGAATAAAATTTTGATATGATAGTATTTTTATCATTATCATAAAGAAAATCAGCAACCTTTCTTATTCCTTTGTCAAAAAGGATTTTATAATAAAAGATATTTTTACTTAGCTGAATTTTGGCTTTTCTATTTAGATCCTTTTGGTTATTTGTTCAGCTTTAGCATTTTCTTCGGTTTACGGACTTGCGAATCTTTTGGTTTTATCTGCCCTGATGAGACATAAGTTGTCGAAATGCGCATATGCAGAAAATAAATTAACAGTAACTTCGGTATTTTGTTATTTATCCTACTTTGAGGTAGGAACATAGCTCATTTTTTAAATTCTTTAAGGTGACTTTAATATGAAGAACAACAATAAAAGCGTTGCTCCATTGCTTGGTTTTGCCATGTATTTGTAGAGACTTTGTCTCATATTCATTTACTCCATAACCTTTCATAGTTTTTGTTCAAGCAAACTTATGTTTTGATAGCTTGAGATATTAGTTTGGCTGCTTTGTAAAAGCGACATCTTTGTTGAAAATGTTCAGGAAATGTGTTTTGCATTTCACGCTTTTATGTTCAAAAAGACAATGTGGATAGTGAAGCAATTAAATGTGATTCCAATTTTTCATTGTTTCAACCGGGCATTCAGTTTGGACATAAGTTGTCCCCGAAATTGCCATGTGAAAAAACAAAGTATACAGTAACTTCTTTTTTCAGTTATTTAGTAGAAGCAACATTTATTCATATGCTTTTCGATATATATCGTTATGTATTGTAAAGTCGAGGGTCATCCATTTTGCATATTCATTAAATGGCGTTAAAGCAATTGTTTGACCCAGGATTGTCAAACTGTAAAAGTGATGTCTTGGTTGTAAATTAATACATTCAGTATCTGTACAAAATCAATATTTCAACAGGTAAAAACAAAGAAAACCTGAAAGATGCCAATTTTCGCCATCTATGTAAATGTCCATTTTTAGGAATCTAATTTTGGTTATTTATAGGGCACCTAGGTCACCATGGTCATGAAAGACACGGTCAGCTGATTAATTTGCAAATCTGGGTCAAAGAATTTAAGAATGAAATTGAACTTATGTTTTAAGTAATTTCACAAAGCATATCACTTTTTACTCATTTTACCTTTCACAATGCAAAAAGTGTGACTATGAGTGCAACAAAAATATTTCGTTTATTTAATAACTGGTCTTTTTGTGGTTGACACCAACTTTCGTTTTCATAACACCTGCCCATGTGACGAAACATGAGGGATAAAAGAAAGAATTCAGATTGCAATAGCGAAATTAAATAAGCAGTTGAAAAGTCTTTAGCAAATATACTTATCCTCTGCTGGGAATTTTAGTACAGATTTTAGTACTCTAAATATTTTGTGACACTGAAAAGAGATTCATGACTGCTTTTAATTTTGAATGTCAGTTCATATCATGGTCTTCATAATGTGCCATTTTATTCTTTCATTTATTTTCACCACAGTATGCAAATATGGGGTCTCGACTTTACAATACACTACCAAAATTGTAGTGGAAATGTCCTCTAAGTTTCTGAAAGTTTTTTAAAATAACCTTCTAAGTATGTAGAAATAATTTAATCTATGCCAAAAAGAGTGCAAGTATTTTCAATATTTATTTTGTAATTTACAGCATTGTTGAAATTAATTAAGAATTGTTTGAGGCAAACATGTCTTGGGGTCTCGACTTTACGAAACACAAGGATACATTTGCTTTCAATTTCTTTCGTCGTGAAGTGTAAACGTTTATTCATAAAGCTTCCCTTAAAACTACTGGGGAAATAGGCACCAAGCTTTGCCATGATAGTCCTTACCAATAGGTAGTCCCTTCAAAGAATTTTTTCTATCAGATTTTCACCTTATTCAAAGCCTCTTCCGACAGGGAACATGATTTAACATTGGACATAAAGGGAATATACATTTGGGGAACTTCACTGATCTGCTGAACCAACTTCAACCAAAATTGGCCACAAAAGTACTTGATTGATGCCCTAAAGAAGATACAAGTACGCACATTATCCCAAATGGCCGCCAACTTAACATTGTACCCTTTTTTGAAAACATATATAGATTTTCGTTTAAATCTACATAATCATTTGAAACCGGTCTTACCCACAGTATCAATTTGGTAGCCTTCTCCAAAAAGATATATTTCATGATCAGGGTATCGCTTTATCCAAGGTAATGGCCAGCAGGAAATAAGGTTAAATGTTGAACTCGTTGGGAAAGTTTAAAAAAAACTGAACCAACTAGTCATTAACTTGGCCACAATGATGTTTTGGTGGTTCTGTATTAAAAATTGTTTTTCCGATTCGCATCTTATCAAAGTTTTAACATAGTTTATGTTCGACCAACGTGATATTTTGGTCTGAAATCACATTAACAATTTTTACCGAATTTGACAATAGTCTTTTGTTAGTCCATTTCAAAGTTTGTGAAATTTATGTTCATATCTTTCCCTAAATGCTGTTAGTAACTAGCATATACTAGTAAACTAGTTTAATATAGGATTCTATGAAAATGCATCCAGAAAAATTGTCTTGGAATTAACCGGTCAGTCACTACGAAATTTGGTCACAATAGCACATTCGTGTTCCCCTTTAAAATTGTGTTGATAAGGTTCATAATTTAAGCAAAGATTTGAGCCAGTGACAAACTAATTTAAAATTCGACCATATGAGCTTGTATATTATGGCAAGGCATTGGTCCATATGGATAATACAGTTTGTTTAATGAATTAACGGTTTTAATTAATTCATCCCTTCTGTAATTTTTACTTTATTATCCCCGCACTTTTGAAGAAAGTTCGGGGATAATGTTATACCCTCCGTCCGTCCGTCCGTCCGTCCGTCTGTCCGTCCGTCTGTCCGTCACACTTTTCTTGTGACTCAAACTCCTCCTACATTTTTGGATTTAGGGATTTAATTTTGTTGTAGAATTGTTGCATACAGTCTGCAGATGCGCAATAAGCTTTCGAATTTTCGATATTGGTCTTGGTGCAAACAAGAGGCCCCATGATGTCAATCTTTACACATGTGGCATGTGACACAAACTCCTCCTACATTTATGGATTTAGGGATTTAATTTAGTTATAGAATTGTTGCATATAGTCTGTAGATGCGCAATAAGCTTTCGGATTTTTGATATTGGTCTTGGTGCAAACAAAATTGATTGATTGATTGATTGAATATTGTTTAACGTCTTCTCAGCAATATTTCAGCTATATCAAGATGAGAACAAGTTTGTTAATAAATAATCACTTTAGTTTATGGAAAGGGCCATGGGATGGGAAATTCTGACTGGCACTGGAAAAGTAGGGTAAAATCGTCAAGGGCGGGGAATTTAGCCTTGTAGCCGATCACCTACGGACCACCCCAAAAGGAGCTTGCTACAAGGGTTGTTTAACGTGCAGGAAGCGTGGACCTGAGTTTACATCCCATCCGAAAGATGGGTTGTGTATTTATCAATCCCGCACAACCACGGAATGGGTCCTATTTCTATATCCCGGGACCCTCGGGGTCAGCCTCCGTTTAGGAGGGGTCACACCCCGTAAGATACTAGGTCCTATTTCTATATCCCGGTGTTCCCTCGGGGTCCTCTGTTAGGAAGACTCATACTCCAAGCTCAGAGGATGCTGCGGGCCTATTCATAAGCCTGGACCGCGCACAGCGGGTGCAAACAAGAGGCCCCATGATGTCAATTTTAACAAAGACCCAAAGACGTGGATTAGACACATGTGGCATGTGACGCAAACTTCTCTTACATTTTTGGATTTAGGGATCAAATCTTTATGCAGAATTGTTGCATATAGTCTATAATTTGCAATAAGCTTATGGAATTTTGGTTCCGGTTCCAACTTTGGTAAATTTCCTGAAAATGTCAAAGACAAATATTTTTTTTTCAATTTTGGCATATTATCTTATATTCTGACAAGTCTTTGGTAAAAAACAAAATTCTGATAACTTAGGATTCTGAAAGGCGGTTCCAATTTTGGTAAATTTCCTGAAAGTCTCAAAGACCACTTATTTTTTGGGAATTCTACCTAGCAACTGTATTTAAAATGTTTGCGTAGTTTAGGACGAACATTTTCATCAATTGGATTTCAAAAATATTTGATTCCAATTTTGGTAAATTTCCTGAAAGTCTCAAAGACCACTCATTTTTTGGAATTCTACCTAGCAACCATACTTAAAAATGTTTTTGTAGTTTAGGACAAACATTTGCATGAATTGGATTTCAAAAATATTTGATTCCAATTTTGGTAAATTTCCTGAAAGTCCCAAAGACCACTTATTTTTGGGAATTCTACCTAGCAACCATACTTAAAATGATTGTGTAGTTTAGGACGAACATTTTCATGAATTGGATTTCAAAAATATTTGATTCCAATTTTGGTAAATTTCCTGAAAGTCTCAGAGATCACTTATTTTTTGGAATTCTACCTAGCAACCATACTTAAAATGTTTGTGTAGTTTAGGAAGAACATTTTCATGAATGGATTTCAAAAATATTTGATTCCAATTTTGGTAAATTTCCTGAAAGTCTCAAAGACCGCTTATTTTTTGGAATTCTACCTAGCAACCATATATCCTAGAATTCTTTTAGTAACAATAATTACTATCAATAGGTAGATTTAAAAAAATAATGAAAAAAAATGCCAAGGGTGTACAACAACTGTTTTCCGTGTCAAACAGGGAGTGCGGGGATAGCTGTCGTTTCCGACAACATCTAATTTTTACTTTAGATTCATTGGAATTTTGCCAAGATACCCAAACAGACTTATTGAAAAGTAATATTTTTGATTATTGGTTTGCTTTATGAAGCAATCCCATAAATACTTACTAGTATGTTCAGCAAAAATACTAGCACATTGTGTTCAATGACTAGAAGGGCCGGGGTTTCGTCTTGCAGATTTCCTGCGCTTTTTTTAAAAATAAATATTGCACCTTAAACATTCCTTTTGCTTCTTATGGTCATTTTAAACATTGACAAACATACTACCTACAGTTAAAATATATTAGTGAAACTAATTGTCCGAAAATGGTCTTCCCAAAATTATATGTATATTCTTCAATTTCTATTTTGAACATATTGACCTTTAATCAGTAATTCAGCAAAAAAAATATATATATATAAAAAAAATAAATAAATAAAAAAAAAAAATAAATAAATAAAATAAAATAAATAAATAAAATTAGTGAGTCTTTTCTGTCAAGGTGTATACCAATGGTAAAGGTTGATAGACAGAAGTTAATTTTGAAAATTTCCCACCTAATTTGCTAATCAAGGGGCCTGTGGTCGAAACAGAAATTTTCTCGATAGAGCCCGGTTGCTCACAAATAGGCTACTTAAACATTGATACGTTACTCAAAACTTCAAATCATCCCTCCAGAAGTTTTGCGGTCGACATCACAATCTTGTGGACCGCTATGGGCTATTTGTTTCCCAGATTAAAATATATCTTTCTCTTTAAAAGCTTAATTCTTGTTTCCTCTACCGAATTTAACATGTTCAACAAGGCGAGTGTCTTATAAGAGGCAGGAGATGCCTACTCTACCGGTGCAACTGATCTCACAGATGGTTTTAGTGGGTCCGTGCTGTTCGTCTTTGTGTGTGTGTGTTTTTTTTTCATTTTCTTTTCTGTGCCGTACTCATGTTGTGTCTTCGTGTCCTTGTTGTTTCCAATGTTGCCATTGTCCCCGGATTACTCGTTTTGGATTGACGGTTCGGTTCTCACTTACTTTATCATATCTTTTATAAAGACATTGCTTTTTGCAATTTCGAAATGTAATTCTGACCACCTGTTTGAAGTGCCCGTATCTCACTATTTCATAATGTCAAGTTTTCTTACAATCGACTTGATGAGTGCACTGTGTTTGTGTATATATTGTAATCGTCCACAAGCGTAAGACATAAGTGCTTTTGTCGGACAACGGATGACAATGATTGCAAGGGTACTTTGCAAGTTAAATTACTGTTTTTTGACAACCCAACTACCATGACCAGAAAAGACATTGATGTGGCGTTGTTCGGCTATAATCAAAGAATTCCTCTCAAACCGGTGCTAGAGCCGTGTTGAATATACTATGAAGTATGAGCAAAAAACTCATCATTGAAGGCCTCGTGGTAACATCAAGATGATGAACAGCAATAAAAGCGTTGTTTCATTGCTTGTTTTTACCTTGTATATGTAGAGACTTTGTCGGTTGTGAATTTACTCCATATCTTATCATTCATAATTGCTTCTTTAGAAACGTGAAAAGTTATTTAACTAGCTATTTTGAAGAAAATAATCAATAACTTGATATAAACATGTACCTTTCTGAAAGTGCTTGCATTTTTTCTAGTTCTTCTTTGAGCTTGAAGTTTTCCTGACTGAGAGTAAGGCAATTTTGACAGCTGAAATAATTTTAAAACGCACAGAATTAGTCGTATTTAACAAGATGTATTCATGCATGTAAACAACATATTAAATAGTTGAAAATTTTGACATAGAAGAGTAGCATGAAATTGATATATTTAAGTTATAAATCTCCATAATATGACATAACAGTACGACTTCTTCACAAATAACTAAATACCGAAGTAACTGTGAATTTATTTTCTGCGTATGTGCATTTCGACAACTTATGTCTCTTCAGTGCAGATAAAATCGAAACTTTTGGAAGACCATTAACTCAAAGATGTTCAAAAACTGATAGAGAACAAATAACCAATATGATCTAAATGTAAAGCCATAATTGAAGGATAAAACTGGGGGTGAAATAAATGTATAATTGATATAAGAATCTTTGGTTAGACAGATATCCCCCATTTTCAATGGTCGAATTAATAAATACCTTTTGAAACTGAAAAAAAGAATAATTGATGCAGTGCAGTATTGAAAAGACAACATGTATATGTATTAAGTTATTAAGATTCTAAGCAGAGAGCGTCGAAGGGGCCAATTTTTAAAATTAGAATTATCTGAAAGCCTTATGGACTTTTATTATCTAAAAGGAACATGTGATGTTTGTTCTTTCAGAAGATGACTGTCACCAATAATTGTCATGGCCAAACATACTTCAATTTAGGGTTAAAGATCATAGCCTTACAAGATTTACCGTTAGTTTGCCTGGCTATAGAACTTGTTTATCTTTTTCAGATATTTGACAAAAGCCGTATCGCAACAACGTTGAATATTTGGCTCAATTTTGACTTTCTTTGACTCTGAAGTCAACTAATTGTTTTCAAGTGTTGAATAAACTTTCCTGATTTTGTCCTGAAGTATTCTAATCGAGTTGAGAATGTAATAAAGTGCGTTGTGTCCTGCCATTTTCTTCATTTGACTGGTCAAATTGGTTGATTTTAAAAATTCATTTGAACCAAATACAATAGCTACAGTAGGCTCTCGTCCAAGTTTACTTGGGGGCAGTCATGAGAACAGTCCTACCTTAACTTGAAGTTAACTTGGAGCAGTCATAGAATCCTGACTGCTGTAACCAGTCATAGAGCCCTGACTGCTCTAACCAGTCATAGAGCCCTGCCTGCTCTAACCAGTCAGAGAGCCCTGACCGCCCTAACCTGCCATAGAATCCTGACCGCTCTAACCTGTCATAGAATCCTGACTGCTCTGATTAGTCGTAGTGCTCTAAAACAAGAATTGTAAATATTCTAAATTCAATACAGCGAGGGAAATGTTCAACGATCCCTACCAAACGCAAGCGATGAACGCACACGATTCATATGTCCACACGATAAATTATGATACAGAAAGTACTCGCTCGTGTACCGTGCCCGTACCCTAATCAATTTCTGTGAATTAAACTGACTTTGTTTTATGACTGAACTTCATAAATATTTGCATGTTTAAGGAAAATATGTTTAACTTGGTTAATGTTTATAAACAATAATTTTTTGCAAGACTCATTTTTCTAAAGAATTATAATGGATTAACACATGATGAAGTTGTCTTCGGGTGACTAAAATGGGTAAAAAAAACTAAAACAGTTACAAAACAAACTATCGGCCAAGTGCGAATGGATGCGATCATTATTATAGTCTAAACAATAGATGCGATCCCGATAAAGAATTTATTACTGTAATAAAATCATTATGTTTATTACAGTAATAATGATTTTTTTTCAACAATCACATATATTGCTTGACTCATATGCAGAAAGTAAATTCACAGTAACTTCGGTATTTAGTTATTTGTTACCACTGGGTCGATGCCACTGCTGGTGGACTGTTAGTCCCCGAGGGTATTCACCAGCCCAGTAGTCAGTACTTCGGTGCTGACCCGAAAGCCGATTATTTTTGGAACCTTACAATATCTAAATTTTTCTAAATTTTGTTGAAAACTAAGGAGTATCTCCCTCATGCATAGCTCTGTCCTTAGCTAATTTTGGCTTTACATTTAGATCATATTGGTTATTTGCTCTCTATCAGTTTTTAAATATCTTTGGGTATATGGTCTTCCAAACGTTTAGATTTTATCTGCACTGAAGAGACATAAGTTGTCGAAATGCGCATATGCAGAAAGTAAATTCACAGTAACTTCGGTATTTAGTTATTTGACTATATATAATAATGATCTTGTCGATTCGAACTTGGCCGATAGTTAAAAAAGACACATTTTCTCCATATTATAGTACTTATACTAGTCCCAGAGTATGTAGATGCCAGCAATACTGCGACTTCAAGAAATTGAACGTAAAACATAAAAAAGCACATTTTTCTACATTTCATATTATGTCGATGCCTGCAATACTGCGAATTAAAGTAACTGAACCTAAAACATATAAGAAAAGGCAGATATTATCTGCATTTAATATTATATCAATGCCCGCGATACTGTAACTTCCTGTACTTTAACATAAAATATATAAGATAAGGCAGATTTTCTTCATTCGATATTATATCGATGCTCAAAATATTGCAACTTGCTGTAATTTAACCTAATATATATATATATATATATATATATATAAAGCAGATTTTCAATATGCGATAATATATTGATACCTGCAATACTGCAACTTGCTGTAATTTAACCTGAAATATATTAGAAAAGGTCGGCTTTCTTCATTTGATAATATATTGACGCCCGCAATACTGCAACTTGCTGTAATTTAACCTAAGATATATAAAAAAGACAGATTTTTTATGCTTTAGTATATCGATGCCCGCAATACTACAACTTCCTGTAATTTAATGTGAAATCTAGTAGAAAAGGCAGATTTTCTTCATTCAATAATTATATGGATGTCCCCAATACTTCAACTTGCTGTAATTCAACCAAAATATATAAAAGAAGGCAGATTTCTTCATTCAATATTATATCTTTGTCCACGATACTGCAAGTCTCACTGTAATTTAACCTAAAATATATAAGAAATGGCAGATTTTCTTTATTCGATAATTTATCAATGCCCGTGATACTTCGACTTCCTGTGGTTTAACATAAAATATATAAGACAAGGCAGATTTTCTTCATTCGTTAACACATTGATGCTCGCAATACTAAAACATGCAGTAATGTAACCTAAAATATATTTTAAAAAAGGCAGATTTTCTTTAGGCTATAACCATGATAACATATCGATGCCTGCAATACTGCAACTTGCTGTGATTTAACATGAAATACATTAGAAAAAGCAGATTTTCTTTATTCGATATTATATCGATGCCCACAATACTACAACTTGCTGTTATTTAAAATGAAATATATAAGACAAGGCAGATTTTTTTCATTCGATATAACTTCGATGCTCACAATGTAATTTAACCTAAAATATATAAAAAAGGCAGATTTTCTTTATGCGATAATATATTGATGTCTGCAATACTGCAACTTGCTGTAATGTAATGTGAAAAATATTAGAAAATGCAGTTTTCTTTATTCTAAAATATTTCGAAGCCCGCAATACTGCAACTTGATGTAATTTAACCTAAAATATTTAAGAAATGGAAGATTTTCTTTATTTGTTAATATATCGATGCCCGAAATAATGCAATTTCCTGTAATGTAACATAAAATATATAAGACAAGGCAGATTTTCTTCATTTGTTAATATATTGATGCCTGCAATACTGCAACTTGCTACCTTAAACAGCCTGTATATTGTCACTATTAAACATTTTTGTGTGGATTGGATTAAGATTTGCGTTTAACTGTGTTTAAATGTTTAATAATGCTTAAATGTGTAAAAGCAGTCAGGGTTCTATGAGAGGTCAGAGCGGTCAGGATTCTATGACAGGTTAGAGCTGTCAGGGCTCTTTGTCCGGAACAGGTCAGAGCCATCAGGGCTCTACGACCAGAACAGGTCTGATCAGTCAGGGCTCTAGAACAATTCTAAAGTTAACTTAGAATAGTTTTTATGACTGCTCTATGACTGGTCCAAGTTAACTTGAAAACGGTCCTAAGTTAACTTAGAGGAGCTTTTATGATTGGTTCAAGTTAACTTGGCGAGAGGTTACTGTACTTATTTGCCAGATGTTTATCACTAAAATACAAGGAGTCTGCTTTAATTATGAATTTATAAGACATTGATATTGAAGATAAAGGTCAAACTTCTGTTTCCTTAAAATATTTTCAGTGTGTGTGTATTGGATGTGGAATGTTTGTTAATTGGGGTGGGGTCCGAAAATCTAAAATTTAATGCTTCTTACGTTTGAGATTCACAAAAAACACAAGTAGACAACCGATGAATCATGAAGCACTTAGATTGAATGAATTGAGCTCAGTTTATTTTTGAAAATACATTATTTTTATTTACCTATCACATTACGGTATGGTACTTAAAGTGATATTCATTTAAGAAGAGCAAAATTACGGTTTTCTTAAAACAAAACTGTCATCATGACATGTGATTGTAGTTCCCGGCTACATGACATGTGATTGTAGTTCCCGGCTACTGTTATCCTGTTTTTGTAATTCAGTTTTTCGTATGCTTTAAGTTCAGATTTGATAGTTTTTCTCTTTGACAAGTCCTCTCTTTGTGTGAAAACACAAACTAATTCGAAAAATAGAAAACTGAAGTCATTGGTCCATTGGCAGACATCGAGATGGAAGAAAACTTAAAGACAGGAAGTAAAAGAATATAAGGCTTTAAGTGTGTTTAATAAAAAAGTGTTTATGAGCAAAACTCGTTGTTGAAGGCCTCATGGTGACTTCAAGATGAAGAACAACAATGAAAGCGTTGTTCCTTTGCTTGTATTTACCATGTATTTGTAGACTTTGTCTCATGTGCATTTACTCCATATCCTTATATTCACCATGCCAAATAATGACAACTTTCATAATATAATTAAGCAGATGCCACGTATAAATTGAAATTCATTGAGTATGCAATAACCCAACAACTACGATCAACTACATGTAAATGATGTCAATGTAGTATACTAAAATATATATATATATATATATATATTTAGTGGTTTTTTTTTAGCACACAACAAGTGTTATATATGATACATTGGATTCTGTAATTATATTTAACAGAATGCTAGATTAGATGAAATAATTATTATACGTGTCTATAGTTTTAATCTAACAATGCCAACAAAAACTGGATTCGAACCATCAACTCTTTGTACATCTTCGGCACAACGCCTAGCATGTTAACCAGAGGTGATATCCCAAGACTAAGTCCAGTTCCTCAAAAGAAGAACTTTCGATAGCCTAGTGTAACAATTTCACTTTTACTTTTATTTAAGTATTTTCGTTAATTGCCGACAATTAAAAAATGAGGAAAACATTAACCTAAAGCGTTTGACTGGTACATTTGTTCAATGAAATAAAAGTAATAGAAACTTGTGTATCGGGCTGCATCAGATACGGACCTGTACCTTGTCACAGCCCTTGCCGTCGGCTCGGGCTGTAACAAGGTACACGGTCCGTATCGAGGTCCTTAGGCAGTCTGTAAATCCGGATGCAGCCCTCTACACAAGTTACTGTTACATAAATATTGACCTCTGTATATTTGTATATTTGTATATTGCATATTTTCGGAACGCTAAAAATGGTGTAATGACGCTATAACAAACGCGAAATAACGAGATAAAAGGCGTTATAATGCCTTTCTAAAAGGCGAAACTTATACGTATATTTCATGATTTTTGAATCTAACCTTTGATTTGAGCATAGTTGAAAAAATTCTAGTTCAAAGCTGCTTTGAATAATTCTTGTTTAACTGCTTATACTGGGAAACCAGCTTAATTTTTAAACTGATACAAGATGAAAACGGTGAAAATGATATTTATCAAAGAGAAAATAGGAAACTATGATTATTTTGCCCAGTACATAGTCGGGACGACATTTTGTTTTTTTTTGTATGTTCCTCTATTATTATTTCGCTTTCTTTCTTTCTTTCTTTCTTTCTTTCTTTCTGCGAATGATTTTTGTCCGACTTCGTTCTCAAAGATGCTTGGACAGAAGTTATTCATAATTGGCACAAAGTTGGCCACCATGTAAAGATAGGCATGCACCGGCAAAACATTTTCAAAATGGCCACCATTTTACGTTAAAAGATTGAAGATTTTATATCTCATGAACTGCTGTAAAGGAATTGTTCATAAATTTTTCACAAATGTTCAGTAAGATGAGAGATAGGAATTTATGTAAAAACAAAATGGCCGCCATTTCCAAGATGGCTACAAAAATATGTAAATATATTAATTTCATTCGATATCTCAGGAATTTACTTTCTACATATGCGCATTTCGACAAATTATGTCTCATCAGTGCAGATAAAATCCAAACGTTTGGAAGACCATAAACTCAAAAATGTTTAAAAACTGATAGAGAACAAACAACCAAAGTGATCTAAATGTAAAGCCAAAATCTGCCAAGGACAGAGCTTTGCATGAGGGAGATACTCCTTAGTTTTAGATAAAATTTACAAAATTTTAGATATTGTAAGGTTTCAAAAATAATCGGCTTTCGGGTCAGCACTGAAGTACTGACTACTGGGCTGGTGAATACCCTCGGGGACTAACAGTCCACCAGCAGTAGCATCGACCGAAGTCACTTTGAATTTACTTTCTACATATGCGCATTTCGACAAATTATGTCTCATCAGTGCAGATAAAATCCAAACGTTTGGAAGACCATAAACTCAAAAATGTTTAAAAACTGATAGAGAACAAACAACCAAAGTGATCTAAATGTAAAGCCAAAATATTCAATGTTAAATGTTCAATAAGATCAGAGGAAGGAATTTATGCAAAAAAAATAAAAAAAATAAAAAAAATAAAAAAAAAAAAATAAAAAGAAAGAAAATGGCCGTCATTCCCGAGATGGCAGCCAATCAGGTACGCATTTTGAGCTTTATCCGATTTCAAGGAAAATTGATTTTGACACTGCGATGCAATAGATTTTTTTCAAAATGGCAGACATATCTAAGTTGGCTGCTAACTTTGTGCGATTTCACAGAACATTGATATCTAGGTAGATTTTGACGCTGCGAAGAAGATTAAATCATCGAATTGGCCGTCAGGGGCGACATCAGCTATTGCTTTCAATTGCAAATCTAGTTATATTTGTGTCGTGTTGCTCATTGTGATGGTGGCATAGGAAAATCAAAGTCTAATGATAAACTATGTCAGTTGCTGGATGCCATGTTTTGTTTATGTGTTCGACTTAAGTGAGCAACCTTCCATACATCATTCAAATACTGTTTTGTTAAATTTGCATCAATAGTTTCAGAGCGTTGATGAATATGATGGTTCCCCCTTTGGTCCAATGTGAAAACATGTTTTTGGCGTGTCGGAATGAAATGAACATTTTAGGACATATCAAATTTATTGAATTTCCTTCCGAGGTTTCAGAGGAAAATATCAAATAATATGCACTTTTATGATTCAAGATTCTTTTTTCACTTAGTGCTGGGATGATCATTTATTTTAGCTGTCTATGACCTTTAAATAGCAATTTATTGCTATTGCGTTGCAACCACATATTAACACAATGAAAGGGGAGGTTTAGCGCCCAATAAAAATGTCAAACCGACCATTCTTTTTGAAATACCTGAACCAAGTCAGGACCATTGCGGTCGACAATTTTTTTCGGTGATTTCCACCTGATTTGTCTTCTTGTCTCATAGACTTCGGCTTTTGACAACTCTGTTGGGTAATTTTGTTATCACCCCCATTTTCTATAGGGTCGAAACAGCACAGGTGAATGCTTCTTTAAAAATAGAATGGCCTACATGATTAAAGACAAACCTATGATAATGCTGGGTGAATAGAATACCACTGTTCAGGAGGTACTATAACGACACTTTCTGAACTGTTTGGTGTCATTATTTAAATAAACCAACAATATATTCAAACAAAAACAAATGCTAAATGAAAAAACAAAAACGAAATATACCTACTTTTGGTAATTCAAGTAAATCACATAACATAAATATAGGGGGTCATCTCAATTTATACGACCTACATTTGGGTGCAGTCATAACCTCTCACAAAGTTAACTTAGAACTGTTCTAATGACTGCTCTAAGTTAACTTAGAACTGTTCCAAAACAGTTCTAGAGCTGCTCTAGAAAAGTGTTCTAAAAGCAGTCAAAGTTGTCAAGAACTGTTCTGAAAGCAGTCATAAAGTAGAACTGTTCTAAAAACGGTCATAACCTGTTCTAAAAGCAATCATGGTCTTCCGTGTGACTGGTTTAAGAACTATTCTAAGTTAACTTAGAAAATGACCGTTTTTATGACCACTTTTAGACCTGCTCTGTCTTATGACCACTTTAAGAACTGCTATATATTATGACTGCTTTTAGAACTGTTCTAAGTTAACTTAGAAAAATGACCGTTTTTATGACCGTTTCTAAAACTGTTCTACGTCTGGTCTAAGTTAACTTCAAGTTAACTTAGAATTGTTTCTAAGTTAACTTGGAGTTAACTTGGATGAGAGGTTATGACTTCACCCAACTGTACCTTTTAACAGACTTCTGGACAAATATGCGAACTCCTAATAGTAACTTAAAAAGCCATGCTGGTAGCTTGATATTTTACGATATTTTCCTCAAATGGCAGTCAATGCCAAAGAGAAAAAACATGCCCACTTAAGACTTCCGGTTCCATTCTTACGACTTCCGTTTTTGTCATTACCGTCTTCATCTAATCCGAAACAATCACTAAAATCCTTACAAACGGGTATTACGTAATTTCAAAATTGACGACTTCAAAGCCAAATCACCCGATTGCGCGTGCTTCATAAGAGTCCTGCTGGACACGTGATAACCAGTGACCTAGATATTATAAACAATATCAAACTACGAAAGGTCATTTAAAAAGGTCCCAAATTCCGTGAAACCAGCATATCAACTGGAAGTACAACTTCCAAATTTTGATGGATGCTGTTTAGGACTATGCGAGGAAGTGGACAAAGAAAGAAAAAGATGTCGAGACGCTGTCCGACTGGATCAGATCCATTAAGTGGTTAATTGTGAATTGTATTTTTGAAGATCACCTTGTTAGATAAACTCTTGACAGTCTACACGAAAATTACGTCATTGTCCCTGCAGACAAAGCTTCTTACAACATACTATTCGTGTGTAAGAAACACTATCTTGACTTTCTGGTTAAGGAGACGGGAATGATAGTTCATCATGAGACCCAACTTATACTCCCAGTACACTATCAAGGGAGAAAATTATTGTCACCTTTGTTTTAGCATCCTTTGGCATCAAAGTGGATGATGAAAATAATCAGCTCCCCGAGATCTATTGGGTCCCTAAACTTCCTAAGAACCCATAAAAACAGATATTCGTTGTGAGGTGTTCCAGATACACACATAAGCCCCTTTCTAAGCTCCCTTCTACTTTATTGACCACAGTCAGAGATGGCCTGAAAGTTACTGTGATAGTCTACTCCATGAGCGGCGTCAATCATATATGGATTTTAAAAAATTCTAAAGATCTCCTTGAACAGCTATCCTCTAGCAGTCTCACCAATTGCCATATCATACATACTTTTGATTTTTGTACTCTTTATACTACCCTGCCACACAATAAATTGAAAACAGTACAAAAATGTAATTTCTGATTTAATACATGAATGTTTCTGCACTGAAAACGGAGAACGCAGATACACTCATTTAATAGAAAGGAAAGAAAAAATATTGTAAAGAACCACATTGAGTCAAGTAAATTGAAGTACACGGAGAATGAGGTAATCAAATTGTTGGAATTTTTAAACAGACAATATTTTGTCGAATTCGGAGGCCGTGTTTTTCAACATACAATCGGGATTCCCTTGGGAACTAAGTAAGCGCTACTTTCAATTGACCTTTTTCTTTTCGCGTATGATGCCATGTTTTTACAAGGGCTAACAAAGAAAGAAAAACAAAAGCATTTAGCTAAGACCTTTAATTTCAGCTTTCACTAAATAGACAATGTTCTTTCTCTTCATAATAAAAAATTCAAAGAATATTTACTCAAGATCTATCCCAATGATCCTGAAATTAAAAAGACTACTGATACACCAACTTCAGCCTCGTACTTAGATCTTTTAATATACATTGCCGAAGATGGACGTTTAAAATCTAAGCTATATGACAAAAGCAACGACAGTGACTTCCCAATTGTGAACTTTCCCTTTCTGAGCAGCAATAAACCATGGAATGTACATTTCACGGCTGATTCTTTACTCTCAAGCATGTAGTTTATACAGTGATTTTTAATAAAGCAAAAAGACTGCCCCAAAAGCTGCTTAGTCAGGGATTTGTTATACCTTTGTAACTTTCATCCCTTTAGAAATTCTATGGCCGTCAACATGACGTCATTGACAGATATGACGTGTCTGCGTCCAAAATGAAAACGGACATTTTCAGCTAGATTTCACGTCTTTACGGATTTGACATAACCATTTTTGACTGAACCCTGAAATGACTCATTGATAGTGTGACGGGTGTCAGTAGTGGAGCAGGACATGCTTTCCCTTCCGGAGCACCCCATGTCACTCCCGGTTTTCATGGGAGTTCTTTTTATTTCTGTGCATTGTGGAGGTTTCATGTCATTGTTTTGTCTTGGTTTTTCTCTGTTGCCGTCTTTGGACTTCGATTTTTTGTGATCATCTCTTCCCTTGTTCCTTTGGTATTCTACTGCCGTTAAGAAAGAATATTTGAAAGTGGATAAAAATGAAAGTAATCGAACATATCATCAAAATGTGAATTCATACATATTTATTTAATAAAGAAAGGTTTGGAAAACAAGCAAACCACATATTAAGAACCTCAATACATCGGATTCCATAAGGTATACATACATGTATAAATATAAACAAAACTTGACAAAAATAAACACAAGCTACTCTTTTAATTTATATGGCCTTTATACCAGAAGGGTAAAACTGTATGATACAGTGATTAGAGGTACAACGGGATTGATTTTTATGGGGTTTCAATAAAATATCACCCAAATGTTAATTAACAAGTTTTTCCTTACCTCCCTTCAAATAGCTTGCAAACAGGATTAACAACAGCTACAACAAATTCGTGTGGAAAGGAATCCTTCAGATTTTTAAATTCTTTCGTTGTTGGTATGTATTCAAAAACGAGTCTATCAACATGCAAAGATGTATATTTCTGATAAAATGTTACATCATGATTCTCCAATATTGTGTTCTCAACCTCGGAAATAAGACTGGCTGCAGAGGCATCCATTTCATCCACACGTTCTGACAATGACTTTATATGTTCCTCCTCTAACGTTTTAAAATCCTCGATTTCTTTTACTTTCGTTTGTTTCTCTGTGGTTAGAATGTTCTCAATTTCTTGAAAGTTCAAATTGATTTGAGATTTTGCTTTTTCTGAATCTTTTGACAGCTTTTCTAAATGATCTGATATTTTTTGTTTGAATTCTGATATATGTGCTCTTCTTTCTTTCATGTTTGAAACAAATCCAGATGCTTTTTCCCTCTTCTTTGCAGCTTCATCACTGATATCAGAAAAACTGTGATGTAAATGCGATGTCGTCACACATTTGCCGCAAACAAGAATATTACATTTATCACAATAAAACACCAATTCAACCTTGTGGTCTTCACAGACGGACACCGGTTTGAACACTGATAAATCTATTGTCTGTAATGTTATAACGGTGTGATCTTTTGTCGCCGGAATTTTATCATGAATGCCTCGACATGACTGGCACAGCACATGTTGGCATTCATAGCAGTAAAAGTCGCCATTCAATTTCATACATAAATTGCATTTTGTGACACATATCTGAGCCATATTTTCAACACATGAACGGACGATCGATACAAATTAAGTAGACCAAAATACGCATATCTACACTCATACAGATATGTAAACAAAGGATTTAACAGTTCAAGTCAAGTGTAGTAATTTGAAATACGTAAAACAAAAGGTAAACCTGTGGTAATTTAAAATATTGTTCATAGATTTATTGCTAAATTCGAGAAAGTTCATCTTTTTATGCAAAGTCGGACCGTCATATATCCAAAATCACTATCATACAGGAAGTTAAAAAGTTTTACTGTTGTCTTTCAATATTAATATCATTTGTGACAAGGATACCTCTCTTCTTTAATCAGAGGAGTCACAGTAGGTAACGTCGTCCTGTGAGGACATGATTTTTTTCTACGATAAATTGTCCTGCTCTTCTCCGATTGTCCCGCATTCAGCACGAGTAATATTGAAAAAAATGTAAACATGCAGACGCTTTCACCATAGTTCCTAAGATAGATTGTTTTCCTTAAATTTGAATAGTAAATCTTTAATAGTTATCATATATCATACTACACCCTTGTAATCTCTGAAATTCATGAACGCGTATTTGAAATATATACAAAATTCCAGTTTCATTAAAAATAGTTTTCTTTATAATTAAAGCCGCTCTTACACTACACCGTATAACACAAACGTATGAGGAACGGATGAAAATCATTTTTATTCGGTAGTAAATATTTTTGTTCGGTCACGAATTACAATGAAAACACACAAAAACCGGAGGTGTACAGTAGGTACACCGTACATGCACAGTCCTGGCACCGAATAAACCGAACTGACACCGGAACCCTACCGGACGGGCACCGAATAAAACGTATTTATAACGGTATCGTACCGGACAAGAAACGAATAAAACGGATTACTAACGAAAACGTGCCGTACGAGCACCGAGTAAAAACGAATTGAATAAGTACTATGTGAAACTATCGATTTTAAGAAAGGATACGTGTCTTTTGGCCGCTTAAAAACTTATTTTACACAAATAATCACTACGGCGTGCTTGACCAATTAAATTCAATTTCGAAAAATAGAAAGGCAAGAGAATGACCTTAGAAAAGGACTGTCGGGTTACAGATAACCTTCTTCACCACATACAAGGCGAAACTGCGAAGTGAAGATACCCAAGACCAAGATTGGCTTCAAGTTATACAGTCTCTTTACATATATATTGTTTTTAAACGGCGAGAAAACGGACAATTTTTTGATTTTGATGTTTTGGTTATATGTCAGAATAATGATTTTGATTTTGATGTTTTGGGTATATGTCAAAATAATGTTACAATATAAATACAAATAAACAAACACTGCACAACTCTCGTAATTACTAAATTAATTAAGAAACTTTTAAAATAGTAGTGTATAGCACCCTCTATTCGATGACCACATAATCAGCAACTGTTATAAATTCGTTTAAATGGCCGGCTAAAAATCAAAAGAAAGGAACAGAAAGTATGGCTCAAATTATCAGTCTAATGGCCTCCAACTATGAGGCAACCACATAAATTCTGTTACTCCTCAGCGGTTCAAGTTCCTCTTCTGGCAGGACCATCATTTTGGTTTTCCACCCGGTTGCCCCATAGTTTAAGCCATACCGTCGAAAATATGGGCCTTCCTTTCTGTTCCTCTCTTGTGATTTTTAGCTTTTTTCTTTTTCTTTTTTTTATATTTTATATTTTGTGCTTTTTATCTTTTGGCCTACTTTTACGATTCTTATTTTGTTTATTACATATTAATTTTGGTCATTGCACAGCATATGTTTTCATAAATTCGTTTTATTCGGTGTTCGTCCGCTTGGTTTCCGCTGTAAGTTCGGAACTCAAACGGTTTATCCGTTATCTCTTCGGTAAAAGTCCGTTTCACCAATTTAATCTACCGTATATGAACAGAGGCAAGACGGACATGCAACGAATGAAAAACGTCTATACAGCGCATGAGAACCGAACAAAACGTAAACCTACCGTACATTCACTGGACATTTTGTGCGGTATATGTCCGTTCCAAGTTTTGAACATGTTCAAAATTTTTCACCGTACGAAACGGACATCACCGTACTTGTACCGTATTCACCGGATAAAGAACGGACGACAAACGTTTATGAACGGAGACGAACGGATATAATTTATTTTTATACGTTCGGCGTTCTTTTGAGTTATACGGTGTAGTGTAAGAGGGGCTTAAAATAATCGACACTTCAAATACATCGAAATCCGACAACAGAATATCGACACGAATTCTTCTGGAAGACCGTAATTCCTGATTTTCAATTTTAATGTGTCCTGACTTTTACCCGAATTGACCTGGCTTTTCTGTGACTGGTCCCGAAATTTAAACGATGCCAATTAGATTAAAAAATGAAGTTCTTCCAGTGTATTGCATCGCACTTTGAAGAAAATGGTGAATTTAGAGGAAGAACAATTATAGTCCTATAAATGACCAACGAAGCTAATTTTTGCGAATAAAAAAAGGCAAATGAACGTTTATTGACTTTTTTGCACGCTGTGTATTCGAAATCTGCACATATTTTCTGAGCTGTGGAATTTTTACCTTATTTATTGATAAATGCAATGAATGTCACGGATATGAAAGGATGCTTCTGGTTAAAACCTCTATTTCAAGTCGGTACATATTTACAAAGATTTTTTGAGAAAGTGTATCTGACACTAGATTACAAAAACAGAATAACAGCAAACACCTACAATGGCCGGGAATCACAATCACACGCAACAATCCACAATCGAACCGCACCAGAAAAACAATAATGAAAACAAAAGACAAACATAAATAATGATAAGAACTCGGGATAGCCAGACTTGGTACTGGCACTAGCAAAAGCCAGTGGTAGGGTTAAACCGGTTTATGTGTACCCAAACCTCCCCTTCCTCTATACCGTTTCCCTATAGTATGATAAACATGCGAATAAAACACAAAACAGGTAGACTACTCAATCAATGACCACTACCTTGGAAAAGAAAAGCCTATGACAAAACGTAATTTAGAAAGATGGGTCAAAGAGTGCTCGCCGCTAAACTGCCAGCTAACTCAAAGAATCTAGTCTGCTGGTAAAACACTATCGCACTACGGATGAAAAATCAAACTCAAAACTCCCCGAAGGGTTTGGTAAAAAGTCGTCATGTATTTCAGTAGACATCGGCAGTATCAGTGAGAGGCCAGTATATATGTAAAGTCTTCAGGTCACCGGAATCTAAAGCTATTTTAACGGATTTGTTCAAAATATCTCGTCGATATCCACTATTACGTAAATAATGTAAGTTACGTGTTAGTTTTTCTGGATTATTTATCAGTTTTTGACATTTTTAACAACATTTCCATAAAATCGAGGATGAGAAATGCCCTCTGTAAAACTTCTTAAAAGTATTTATTAAGAGTAAAGTTACGTTCATTAAAATCATCAAGGGTAGAACAAATGGGAGCGAATCGTTCAAGTAGATTGATTGATTGATTGATTGATGTTTTACGCCAACTTCAGCAATATTTCAGCTATATTGTGGCGAGAACTGTTGGGTTTATTGAAAAATTCTAATAAATACATAAAATATTAATATAAAACCATATAGCTTTATACAAGTAAAACAAATGTGTAAAATGTTAAAAAACATAAAAGTAAATTTTTGGTTTAACAATAACAATATTAGAAATTAGAAACTTGTTTAAACGTTCAAGTAGAGATATATACAACCCGTAGGGTGGAGCTAAGGGGAACGTCGCCGTCAAGAAAGGGGAAATTAGTAATAGTAAAATAAAAATCATCCCTCTTATCATATATTTTAGTTTTTATTTTAGATGCACAGATTTTATCATTTTATGCTAGATATGGCTCCCATTTTTGACAAAGGCCTTTTTCCTACTGATAAAGACCATTGTTTGGATTAACATTTTGGCGTCTTTCGATGTCCCTCCATCGATATTGTTAATATTACTTAGGTCAACCAAGTGACAAAACTTTTACTGGAGCTAAACTGAAGTCAACATTTACACCCCAAGGACATTCTTAAACAGATCTAGGGTAGTTAAGTAGACAATATACAGAGACATACAAAAAGTATTTGGTCACTCTCTTTCTTCACTATATATTCTATGAAAAGCTACATTTACAAAAAATATTTTAAAGCCATTTCTTGTAGTATACAAGTGTCATTTTTCCCGATTGATATGTACATACTGTGTAACCCTTTACGGTACTGACGGAAAGGGGTTTTAATCTCGATTTCGATTCAATGAAAGTTTTTTTTCGACCATAGCAATATCATGATAAAATGATATTTCATCATCTACTCGTAAAACATTAGTGCAAATTCAACCAAATTTTACAGGAATGGTGTATGGCAGCAGACTAGGCTAATTGAGCTAGCCAACAGTTTAGCAGCGAGCACTCCTTGACCCATTTTTCTAAATTATGTTTTGTCTTATTCTTTCCTTTTCAAGATTGTGGTCTTGGAGTTAGTGGTCTACCTATATTGGGTTTTATTTGTATGTTTATTATACTATAGGGAAACGGGATAGAGAAAGGGAGAGGTTTGGGTATCCATAAACCGGTTTTACCCTACCGCTGGCTTTTACTAGTGCCGGTACTAAGTCCGGCTATCCCGTGTTCCTATCGTTGTCTATGTTTGTTTTTTGTCATTTTATTGTTTTTCTTGTGCAGTTCCCTGGTGGATTATGGCATGTGATTGTAATGTTCGGCCATTGTAAGTGTTTCCTATTATCTTTTCTTCATTAATAATCAATCCTTAGCGCAAATTGCTCACTTCATTCTGTATGTTTGGCAACACGGAACATAGTTTAAGGCAAGGCCCCAAGGGAAAACGTGATGTTCATCATCTGTTCTAAAACTATTGCAGCATTTAACTGCTAGTAAACTGCATTGGAATGGTCTATGAAAGGTCCTTTACCAGTACTACTCATTTCATTTGAACCATGCAAAAAAATTACTATCAGCGCAGAGCATTATATAACATTGGATCTTGTTGGAGATCTTAATAATCTGCTCTGAAACCACTTTCAAATTTAACTAAACTGTAGTGGAATGATTATGGACGAATCTTTATCAAAATTATCCATTTTATTAAATATAAACATCAAGCATGACCACCGGCGGGAAAACAATTGGCTCATTAATGAACTTTTTCACATATAAATATATGAAATACAAACTGAAGCAGCCAGAGTTTACAGGAATGATTTTTGTTTGTTAACTGTTTGAGGGTCAGATAAGTATCAAGTACCATGAACAAATAAAAGGATATTGAGTAAATGTATATGGGACAAAATCCCTAAAGATTCATGGTAAGAATAAACAAATTGAACAACGCTTTCATTATTGTTCTTCATCTTGAAGTCACCGTGATTACTTCAATAAAGAGGAAACACTCCTGTCTCATGGTAAGTTCAAGACGGTCCCTAGCACCGGTTTGAACGGAATTCACTAGCTAAATGTTGAACAACGCAACATCCATGTACCCTTTTTGTCATGGATGCAGGGTCGTCTACAAGCATAACATGTCCTGCAAAGTACTCTTACAAACACTGTCATCCAGTGCCCGAAAAGGGACCAATACACAATACAACGTATAAACAATCACAGGGCATTTATTGAGTTGATTGTAAGAAAACTTGGCAAGTAAAATCGGGAGATGTAGGCAATATATATATACAGATGGCCAAAAGAGCTTATTTTTTACAAAACGAAAAAGCCAAATGTTGAATTTTTATGAGAAATTTTCATATGAACAAGTACACTATAACTGCCAAAATAAAAAGAGCATACACCTCAAGCACGGGGAATCTTTTACGGACTCCACACTGCAAACGAATTTTGATTTTGTCAAGAAAAACCGCTTTTAACACAATATTTTTACCTTTCTGTGTGACTGGTTGAGCAGATCATGTTAAAGCATTAAGTAAATGATCATGCCTCCAGTTTTTGTAGGCTTTCCATCTTTTAGTGCATAAGTGTAGGCGTTCTTGTTTATTTTTGTTGAAATGTTTTGTTTTGGGGATTTTTTGTTTTGAAATTTCCTCTTTCTCGGCTTTTTTTGTTTTTTGTTTTGTTTTGTTTTGCTATGTTTTTGTTTTTGTTTTTGTTTTTTTTGGCTTTGCATTCGTTTGCCGATGTATTAAGGAAGGCCTTTTTAAAAAATTACTCATTTCATCCAGTTGGAGGGAGTTATATTGTTATAGTGTAAGTTCAGATAGAAAACATGGCCACCAGCAGAATACATTTTCTATTGTCCGGCGCTATAGAAAAACTTTTTAGTTTTCGCAAGATGAGCGATACATGCTAAGAATACAGAGCTTCTAAATATTAATCTTGAACAGCCACATTTTTTAAATATTGTACCGTATATGTCATGTCTGATAAAGCAGATAAAGGTAAAAGGCAAAATGAGTTTTGTGATACTACAAGTTTTGTGATACTACCATAATTTCCTGTGCAATTAAAGTTATAAAAAAAAACCACAATTATAAAATATGCCAAATAGACCAAATACACAGAGTAAATAACAAAAAAAAAAAAAAAAACGAAATTGCCGAAAATTTAGTAAACTGATACCATTCCAAGGATATACCATGAAAGCATGAACGCTAATTTACCATGAAGTCTTTGTACAATAGTTACTCAAAATTTGTTAAATATGTATTAATTAATTCAGATATTAATAACTAAAAAAAAATTCGATCTTTTTTAATACAACGTTTTAAGAAAATTTTCTAAAGTCGATTTTAGGAGAATAATAATTTTAACAGTTTTATTTGACACCAGAAACGCATTCAACTAAATTGAAAATAGCAGTAAAAAGAATGTTGTAGAGTCTAATCTTCTGATATTTGGAACAGAAAAAATGAACAGACTTGATCTGGTGTTCGTATAAAAAGTTGTTTAATGTAGTCCGGACAATAATTATTGTTCTTAAAATTTTGGATGGGTGTCCCAATTGCAATTGCTTAACTCTATCATGCACACCTAAAAAGCCAAGGCTTACATCCTCCGACTTGCTCACACTAGATCTAGGACCCATGTTATTGTTAATTTATTGCCTTATTTTGTTTGAGTCAGTGATTTAAAGGTTTTTTTCTTCATTTTAATGAAACGCTGTCACACCAAGCAGATCAAGAATAATCGAAATGGCATTGAATGTGAGCTGATGACTGTTTGTCTTGTTCCTTTTGACAAGCAGTTCGCCTTTTTTAGAAATAGACCAAATTCAATAAATCTGTCTCCGCCGTCAGTTTGTGACTTGTATATTTTTTTTGTCAGCTTCTGTGTTAAAGAAAACACAATGTCATCAAATCTGGACGAAAACAGACAAAATATTGTGTACATTTATACATAATACAAAAATACACAAGTATTATGATGTAGCATTTTATCATCTTTTTAAAAAGAACTGCCGGTTATTGATAAAGAAGCAAACAATGAGTTAGTCACAACTTAACTGCTTTTTACTGGTGGACCCTAGGAACAACACTGTCCCACAACAAAGTTATGCCCACGACTCGGAGAGTTGAGATCTGTCATATCTAAACCTTTTGTCGTTGGTAGGGACTGTCTGTTACAGCGGTTTTCCGTCATTTAATTGAAATGATTGAGATGATTATCATAATTGTGTTGTAGATTCTGGTCATAACGGATGTCCTTTTTCGTTACATGTAAGAGCAATAAACACGACACAACAACTGTTTTATAAACAGTGTCAAAATATTCATTATGCCCCAACATGTAACATTTGATCCATTGTGAATAGAAATAAAACAAACTTGAGAATTGTGTTCATACTGAGATAAAAATAGTTCGATGTTCATATTTTTCCGTTAATATGAGTTCCGTTTATATCGAAGACAACAAGTTAGTCTGTCTGAAATGTGGTATTTAACAGGAAAGCAGGGTGTAGAATTAGGGGACGCCATATCGCTGGTGGTAGCAATAAACGAATTTGATGTCTAACTATAGTAAGGGTTAGTTGGTTATGTGGTCTGAAGTAGGACTACGCATTGAAGGGTTTCTCGTGTTATGAACACTGAATTGTCTGACACTCAATTTTAAGGGATGTACTTGAAGTAGATGATGCTCAGTATTCCGGTATACTATGTTCACTTGAGCCGAGGAAAGTTTCTATAAATTCTGTGTGTATTATATTGACTAGGCATTATGCTGGAAAATCAATAAATTATATTTCTTGGATATAACTTTTAACACATTTGTTACTTATTGGAGCACATTCAGATAATTCCTTTGGTAGGAATTTTTTCATTTCAAGAACGAAAAATCTGGATGAGAACCACAAATGCAGAGAGTAAGATAATTAGTATTAATTGTGTTTGGATGCAAACACAAGAAGTCTCCCAAACGAACCCCCCATATCAGAATTCAAAGGCTTTAGATGAGATCCAAATATTCAAAGCAAGCTTCCTGTCAAATTTTATTCAATTCAGAGCACATTGATTTTCCCGCCTTTTTTCCGTTTCCATGGCAACGGGAACCAATTTGAAGTCTTGAAGACCAGAATCCAATTCTACAGATGTAAGGCAACCTTCCTGTAAAATTTCATCCAATTCTAAGCACTGTGATTTTCCCGCCTTTTTTACCATTTCCATGGCACCGGTTGCTATTTTGAAGTCTTGGAGACCAGAAGTCAGTTCTACACATGTTAGGCAACCTTCCTATAAAATTTCATCCCATTCTGAGCACTTTGATTTTCCCGCCTTTTTTACCATTTCCATGGCAACAGTCGCTATTTTGAAGTCTTGGACACCAGAAGTCAATTCTACACATGTTGGGCAACCTTCCTGTAAAATTTCATCCAATTCTGAGCACTTTGATTTTCCCGCCTTTTTTGGCCGCTCCCATGGGAATGGCGGCCATTTTGAAAATTCCAAGACTTGAGTGCACATCTTGGGATGGGGTTCCATAATCCTGTGAAGTTTCATCGAGATCGGATCACTGGTGTCCGAGAAATTTGGCGGACAAAGTCGCGGCGGAAAACGGAAGAAGAATAACTAGTATTAATTGTGTTTGGATGCAAACACAAGAAGTCTCCAAAACGAACTCCCATATCCGAATTGAAAGGCATTAGATAAGATCCACAGATCTTAAACACCCTTCCTATCAAATTTCCTGCATTTTTGAGCACTTCTGAATTAACCGTTTCCATGGCAACGGTCGTCATTTGGAAGTCTTTGAGACTTGAACCCGATTCTTCACATGTTAGGCAACCTTCATGTTAAATTTCAACCAATTCTGAGCACTTTGATTTTCCCGCCTTTTTACCATTTCCATGGCATTGGTCGGCATTTTGAAGTCTTGGAGACCAGAAACATATTCTACACATGTTAGACAAATTTCCTAGAAAATTTCATCCAATTCTGAGCACTTTGATTTTCCCGCCTTTTTTACCATTTCCATGGCATCGGTCGGCATTTTGAAGTCTTGGAGACCAGAAACATATTCTACACATGTTAGACAACCTTCCTAGAAAATTTCATCCAATTCTGAGCACTTTGATTTGCCTTTTTTTGCTGTTTTCATGGTAACCGGTGCCATTTTCAAAATTCGAAGACTGGAAAGCACATCTTGGGATAAGGTTCTATCATCATGCGAAGTTTGGTTAAGATTGGATCACTAGTGTCCGAGAAATCAGGTGGACAAGTTTGAGCCGGAAAACGGAAGAAAAAGAATAATAACTAGATTTGCAATTGCAAGCAATAGCTGATGTCACCCCAGACGTCTAAGTCGATGATTCCATCTTTAATCGCATCGTCACAATCTACCTAGAAAAAACTTTCAATGAAATCGGACAAAGATGAAAATTTTTTCATATGTCAAAAATCCAAGCTACAAATCACTTCCACACATTGTTGGCAACCTGTCTGTAGAGTTTCATTCAATTCTGAGCACTTTCAATTTTCCCGCCTTTTTCCCTGTTTCCATGGCAATGGATATCATTTTGAAGTCTTGGACACAGGAAACGTTTTCCCCATGTTCTTAGCAACCTTCCTCTTAATTTTCAACCAATTCTGAGCATTTTGATTTTCCCACCTTTTTTGTCGTTTCCATGGCAACCGGTGCCAAATTGAAGTCTTGGACATTGGAAACCTTTCCCCCATGTCCTAAGCAACCTTTCTGTAAATTTTCATTCAATTCTGAGCTCTTTGATTTTCCCGCCTTTTTTTGCCATTACCATGGCTACCGGTGCCATTTTGAAAATTTTTGGTAGTGCATGCACATCTTCTCATAGTGGGCCAACTTTGTGCCAAATATGATTGAAATCTGTCCATGCATCATTGAGAAAATATCATTTTTAGTTGAAATTGGACCGAATTCGAATTTCTCGTATTCGTGCGACCATCTTGAAAATGGCGAGAAATTTGATGAAAATTGTTCTTGATTGCACAACTTCAGATGGTATTCCAACTTTGTACCAAGTATGATTGAATTCTGTCCAGGCATCTTTGAGAAATCTCCTGGAAAAAGAGAGGTGGAAGAAAGAATAATAATAACTAGATTTGCAATTGCAAGCAATAGCTGATGTCGCCCCTGGCAGCCAATTCGATGCTTCCATGTTGTTTGCAGCGTCAAAATCTACCTAGAAATCAATTTTCATTGAAATCCGACAAAGTTAAAATTTTGACGTATTTCAGCAGCTATCTTGGAAATGGCGGCCATTTTGAAAATTTTTGCCGGTGCATGCACATCTCCTCAAGGTGATCCAACTTTGTACCAAATATGATTGAAATCTGTCTATGCATCATTGAGAAAATATCAATTTTAGTAGAAATTGGACCGATTTCGAATTTTTCGTATTCGTGCGGCCATCTTGGAAATGGCGGCAAATTTGAGGAACATTTTTCTTGATTGCACAACTTCAGATAGTGTTCCAACTTTGTACCAAGTATGATTGAATTCTGTCCAGGCATCTTTGAGAAATCTCCCGGACAAAAAGAGGTGGAAGAAAGAATAATAATAATAATAATAACAAGTAATAACTGTGTTCGCAAAGCGAAACACAAAAGTCGCCCAAACCTCCCATTGATCGCCATCCTTACAATTATTTTATTCCTAAAAATGTTCTAAACTTCATACACAACCTTCCTGTCAAATTTCATGAGATT
>MJUU01035642.1:4681-27109 GCA_002080025.1 Modiolus philippinarum | reverse complement strand
GGGAGTGCGGGGATAGCTGTCGTTTCCGACAACATCTAGTTAAATGTTGTAAATATTTTTAATACATTGTATTGATTGTTTTTATTTTGTAAGGCCTTAATATGATGTAATTTGTTTGGCCTAGTTATGTAACTTGTTTACAATAAACAATAGTCAAGGTTATTACACCTTAGAACATATAGAAATTTCTAGAATTTAAATTCAATATTTAACGCATAGAATTTTCTAGAGGTTTTCCTTACATAATCATTCAAGTCATGTGATTGTCAATTGATTAGAATGTTCCAGTTGTATCTTGTGGCTAGAATTTTCTAGAAATAATAAATGTATTTATATATGATAGCTTAAAAGGGTTAAGTCAGTCAGTTTAATAAGTTTATACAGGATTATCACGCACATCTTTTGTATATTGGAAATCGACATCAATTATTTTGAATCTGTTATCAACTATTTCGGATTATATTAGGAATATTCATTTGGACATTTCTTGGTGGAATTAAGTGAACTATTCATTTGGATTATTACTTGGACTTCATCATTGTCAGATAAGTCATATATTGTATTCAATTTGTAAAATAATTATTTCTTGTCTGATTAAAAAGTTAATTTGAGCCAATTTTGTTTTATACAGCAATATATCATTGCTGACTTCAATTTACAATAATTTATTGGCCGTTTCTGCCACATAACAGAAATTGGGGGCTCGTCCGGGATTTTCGAAATTGTTTAAGAAAGAAATTATTATATTTTTGTCAAATAGAAAATTTTTAAAAGTCAGCAATAAAATTTGTTCAAGATGTCTTTTGATCCAGAACAATTCATGTCTACGTGTCAGGTTGAGAATTTTGAGAAGCTAAAAAAGGATGAATTAATTATCTTAGGAAAACATTTGAAATTGAATGTCAAATCTGGAATGAGAAAACTTGAAGTTCAAAATGTGATTGCAAATTATTTGGTTGAAGAAGATTATTTTGATAAATCTGTTTTGGCGACTTTTGGAATTCAAACACCTGATTTGGAAATTAAAAAATGAGAAATTCCGAAAGAATTAGAAATTAGAAAATTAGAAAGAGAAAGACAAAAAGAAGAAAGAGCTTTTCAGTTAGAAATGAAAAAATTGGAATTGGCTGAAAAGAATCAGCACCTTTCTCAGAATTCTCAGACATTTGATGTTGCTAAAAACATCAGGTTGGCCATTCCTTTTCAAGAAATGGATGTAGACAAATATTTTCTGCATTTTGAGAAAATAGCTCAGAATTTAAAGTGGCCAAAACACAATTGGTCAATGTTATTACAGAGTGTGTTAATTGGTAAGGCCAGGGAAATACACACACAGTTATCAGTAGAACAGGCTTCAGATTATGACACTGTAAAAGAGTTAATTCTTAAAGCCTATGAACTGGTCCCTGAAGCTTACCGCCAAACATTTAGGAATACAGAAAAACAGAGTGACCAAACCTATGTAGAGTTTGCTAGAACAAAAGAGCAACTTTTTGACAAGTTATGGCAAAAGCTAACCCTGGCATAGCCAGGTGAGCTAAAGATGTAATGTATTGATTTCGGCAATAATTATTACCTATATTTAGTTATAAGTGAAACCCTCGCCTAAATTATTTTTGGTCTGAAATGACACAGTCGAATATTTTAAAGATCCATTCCATTCCAGTTAGAACATAATCGTACTTTGATGGGACCTTCCAATAAAGGTATATGGACTATGACTGCCAGCATCGAGATAGTTTATAGTGGATTACAATCAAAGAATTGGGCCTCTGAAACCCCTTATTTTATTGGAACTAAACTTCATCATAAAACTCCTCTTGTAGCCCTTTTCAAATTTGCATTAGGCATGTGTTACTGTTAACCCAATTCAAGGTGGTCTCCAGCAGGAATCATAGTTTAACATTGGACCCCATTGAAAATGCCTTTTATCTATGTCAGCCATTGTCTAAGTGAGCGATACAGGCTCTTGAGAGCCTGTTGATGTATGTGTGTGTGTGTGTCTCCATTTTACTTTTCTGTGCCGTGCTCATATTTTGTTTTTGTGTCTTTGTTTTTCCGATGTTGCCATTGTCCTTGCATTGTTCCTTTGAGACTGATGTTTCGGTTCTCACTTACTTTACGAGTAAGAATGGTCATTGTACAGTTTGTAATTATTCTTACTGTATATATGCATCAACTTGTAACAAAAACTTTTATTTAACACTGTAATGAAGTGAGATAACAGAACTACAAGCCATAAACATGTTTATTCATTAATTTCAAAATTCTCCAAAATATTTTTTCAGTTTTTGAACAAACTGCAATGCCAGTGAAAAATAATATGAATGTCAAGGTAGTTGAGGGTTCTGTTACATGTGTTAGCCACTTTGTTTAGAAATGTAAAATTTAGCAATGTAGTAACTGCTCGTAGTTGGATAAAACACTTTTGACAAATTTATAAAAAACGTTAATATTATCAATATCCTTTTGTTTGTTTCATATAATGCAAAATAAACAATATGTAGCATCAATGGTGTCTTAAAATCATCTTGTCTTTAATCATTGTTACAGTCTGAAATCGGTGGTATTTAAACAATAGAATATAAATTCTCGTTTAGAAAAGATAAAAATGTCGATTGCAAGGTGTATCTCGTTGTTAAGACCGGCTGTAAGTTACTTCTAACATGAAAATTTATACTCTGTTATGTTCATGTGACGTATCTTGATATTGACAAATGACATCTTTAAAAAAAAATGATATTCCTTGCATTTTTTAATGAAAAATGGGACAAAGACTCAAATGGCCGGGTTGCGTTTTGGTGCTTCTAGCTATAAAGTGTTGTTTTATAGGTTCCCTAATGGGTCTTTGTATAGAATATGAAAATGTCAATAAAAAATTACTAAGTTTCGAAGTCCGTAAAAATAGGAAAATATTTTCAAAATAATACCATAAAGGTACGTGCACATCTGCAATGTATATAGAAGCGTTTTGTGAAGTTTCAAAGATGTAGGTTGAAAACTGTAGGAGTTGATTTCACAAAATATGTACCTTTTGTTGAAAATGTCAATAACAAGAGTTGTCAGAAGACAACATAGCTCGCCGGGGATTCCAGTAACCTCAATGCACAATAAATTCGAAAGTAATAGAAAGCTCTTCACAAGAAAGTCACATATCAAATATAAACACCCTATCATTTAAACAATTCAATTGTAGAAGCAAGTTTAAGGTTTTTTAAAAACAATTGCCATAAAGGCAACGTCAACGTCAAAATGTCAACAACTACGGTACCATCAAAGGCTCTCATCAAAAGAACGTCACATAAAAATTATCCAGCCTGTCAAATATGAACACCCTGCCACTTACAATCTTAATTCAAGAAGCTAAGTTAAAGTTTTTAAAAAATTGCCCTCAGGGCAAGGTCAAGGTCAAAAAGTCTACAAATATGGTACCAGAAGACAGCCCTCATCATAAGAAAGTTACATATCAAATATGAACACCCTACCACTAAAAGCCTACCTTCTAGAGGCAAGGTTAAAGTTTTTCAAAAATTGCCCTCAAGGTAAGGTCAAGGTCAAAATGTGTACAAATATGCTACTACTAGAAAGCTCTCATCATATCAAAATTACATACCAAATATAAACACCCTACCACTAAAAGCTTACCTTCTAGAGGCAAGGTTAAAGTTTTTCAAAAATTGCCTTTAGGGCAAGGTGAAGGTCAAAATGTCGACAAAAATGGTACCACTAAAAAGCTCTCATCATATTGAAGTTACATACTAAATATGAACACCCTACCAATAAAAGCCTACCTCCTAGAGGCAAGGTTAAAGTTTTTCAAAAATTGCCCTCAGGGCAAGGTCAAGGTCAAAAAGTCTACAAATATGGTACCACTAGAAAGCTCTCATCATAAAGAAGTTACATACCAAATATAAACACCCTACCACTAAAAGCCTACCTTCTCGAGGCAAGGTTAAAGATTTTAAAAAATTGCCCTCAGGGCAAGGTCAAGGTCAAAATGTGTACAAATATGGTACCACTAGAAAGCTCCTTTCATAAGGAAGTAACATACCATATATAAACAGCCTACCACTAAAAGCCTACCTTCAAGAGGCAAGGTTAAAGTTTTTCAAAAATTGCCCTCAGGGCAAGGTCAAAATGTCTACAAATATGGTACCAGAAGAAAGCTCTCATCACATGGAAGTCACATACCAAATATCAACATCCTAGCCCTTCAGGTCTCAATTCCACAAGCCAGGTTAAAGTTTTGCTGACGCCGACGATGACGCCGACGCCGGGGGTCCAAAGACGACGACAATGATGATGACGATGACGACGACCACGATGACAGCGCCAAGCCATCATACCTCAATTTTTGTGACAATCATGACAATATTTGGTTTGTAATTAGACTAGTAGTCTCCGAGATCTTGGAAAGTTTTTTTCATAGGGTCCAATGTAAAACTTTTTAAACTTCGTTTCTTTTGCTTTAGACATTCTGGATGATGGACAGACCTGCCAAATACCCTTTTTAAAAGAACCATCAACAGTCCTTTGAGTTTGATTTAAATTGGACGAGCAGTTTCTGATGAGAAGACCTTTGAATGTATTTCAACAAGTGTGGACCCAAATTGATGTCTCGCCCTTCCATTCCATGTCGCAAAATTGATGTGAATTCTCAAACTGACTGAATTAAAAAACTTAACATATTCGCTAGACTGTGAAATTAGGATAAATGACAAAAGCAATAGAGCAGACTGTCATGCATCACCAAAAACGAAAATATCAGTGACCTACCACTGATAGATACCGAAAAACCAAACATGTTCATTAGACCGTGAAAATGAGGTCAGGGGCTAAAGCCAAACAGCAGGCTGTTATGTTCCATTTAAGACAAACCAAAATACCAAATATTATTGACCTTACATTAATAGATACTGGGAAAATTAACATGATCACTGGACCATGAAATTGAGGTTCCAGACAAAAGCCATATAGCAGACTGTCATGTAATACCCAAGACCAACCTATATATCAAATATCATTGACCTACCACTTACAGTTACTGAGAAAATGACCTAATCACAAGAACTAAACAAGCTCACTAGACCGTGAAAGTGAGGTCAAGGACAAAAGCCATATGGCAGACTGTCATGTAAGATCTAAGTGATTAGTTCATTTTCTCAGTAAGTATAAGTGGTAGATCGATGATATTTGATATATAGGCTGGACTTTAATAGTACATGACAGTAGGTTACATGGTTTTTGTTTGTGACCTCAATTTCACGGTCTAATGAACATGTTAAGTTTTTGTGCTTGGTTTAGTTACTCAGTAACTATAAGTAGTAGGTCAATGATGTCAAGGACAAAAGCCATATGACAGACTGTGATCTTCTATCTAAGACGTACCTACATACCAAATAACATTGACCTGTCACTGAAAAACTAAGCTAAACACAAAATCTTAACATGTTCATTGGACCGTGAAATTGAGGTCACAGACATTAACCATATACCAGACTGTCATGTACTTCTCAAGACCAACCTATATACCAATTATCATTGACCTACCAGTTATAGTTACTGAGAAAATGATCTAATCTCAAAAACTTAACATGCTCACTAGACCATGAAATTGAGGTCAAGGACAAAAGCCACATGACAGACTGTCATGTACTACCTAAGACCAACCTCCATACCAAATATCATTGACCTACCACATATAGTTACTGAGAAACTAAACTAAGCACAAAAACTTAACATGTTCACTGGACTTTGAAATTGAGGTCACAAACAAAAACCATATAGCAGACTGTCATGTACTACTCAAGACCAACCTATATACCAATTATCATTGACCTACCAGTTATAGTTACTGAGAAAATGACCTTATCACAAAAACTAAACATGCTCACTAGACCGTGAAATTGAGGTCAAGGACAAAAGCCATATAACAGACTGTCATGTACTACCCAAGACCAACCTCCATACTAAATATTATTGACCTACCACTTATAGTTACTGAGAAACTAAACTTAGCACAAAAACTTAACATGTTCACTGAACCGTGAAATTGAGGTCACAGTTCACTGGACTTTGAAATTGAGGTCACAAACAAAAACCATATAGCAGACTGTCATGTACTACTCAAGACCAACCTATATACCAATTATCATTGACCTACCAGTTATAGTTACTGAGAAAATGACCTTATCACAAAAACTAAACATGCTCACTAGACCGTGAAATTGAGGTCAAGGACAAAAGCCATATAACAGACTGTCATGTACTACCCAAGACCAACCTCCATACTAAATATCATTGACCTACCACTTATAGTTACTGAGAAACTAAACTTAGCACAAAAACTTAACATGTTCACTGAACCGTGAAATTGAGGTCACAGACAAAAACCATATAGCAGTCTGTCATGTACTACTCCAGACCAGCCTATATACAAAATATCATTGACCTACCATTTGTAACTACTGAGAAAATAACCTAATCACAAAAACTTAACATGAAAGTTTACGCCGCCGCCGCCGTCATACTTTGTACGCATATGTCTCGCTTTCCGCGCCTTTCGTCGCGGGCGAGACAAAAAGGTAAAATGTTAAACTATGTTTCTTGCTGGTGGCCATCTTGAAAAGGGTATGGACCTGACAGATACGTTTTTAAAGGACATACTAGGTTCCTTGCTGGTGGCCATCTTTGAAAAGTTACAGACCTGACAGATACCTTTTTTGAAGGACCATCAAACGACTGTGACAAAATGTGCTTATAGCACTGGGCAGAATACCTCTGAATATGTACTGCATATGGTCAAATGCTAAACTAATCAAAGACCAACTTTCACCCTTCCACTATATCAAATAAATTACAATTGTCAAAATGAATTGGATGCAAACTGTCCAAGGAACTGGCAATCTACTAATTATGGCATAGACATTTTCATGAAGGCTGTAAGAATCTTTGAAAATCACAATTGAAAAAAAAAATGTTAAGATTTAATAATTACTTCATTTTAATTTTTCCTTATGAAATGAAGACACCATACAACTGATAATAATGTTTTCCTGAACTTGTTGAAGTTTTAAGTAAGTGTAATTAAAATAAATTGTCCACATACTAAGAACAGCATAGTTCCTGTCATTTTTAGACTTTTAGAACATATATATCAATCTATATTGTAGCAATATATATATAACTCAAAACATCATTTACAAGTAATATTTTATTGTCCATATTTCTTACATACACAAGATATTAAAATATTTGATTATCGCTCTCGTAGTCTTTTAAAACCTGAAAAGCTCATCCGTTTAATGCAAGGAGCAATAGGTATATGTACATTATTCATTACAACTGAATTTTTAAAAATTGGGCCTTAATAAGATTAAGGAATTTTTGGAACACAAAGCAACAGACATCAATGTTCATTACATGATATATATACTTAGTAGTAAGTCTTCCAAGGAATATGTGTGTAATCTGTGTAGAAGCGCCAAAGAAATCTATTTTCAAAAAAGTGAAAAATATTTTAAGTTCTGTCAAACAGGTAGTGGGGATTCACGTGATTCAAAACCTTATTACAGGGTATAGGTCCTCATACTGATACTCCATGCCAAATTGCAGTAGGCTTTGATATGTGGTCCCTGAGAAAAATGCCATAAAGTTTTTGGAATGCTGACGGCATATCAAGAGTTGAACAAGAGATGGATGTCCATACGACATCAAACCAGGTTTTCCTTGACTATATGAATGGACAAATAGGTACTTGTTGGCAAAGTTATACATCCTCTCATTAAGTGCAGTGTATGCCTTCACTCCTCAAAATCACTGAAACGGTATACTTTACTTAAAAGTCAAATAAAAGGCACACGGTCAAACCACCTATAAATTTCAAAGTTCAAAGAGGTATTCCTCCTGGATAAATAACACGATGAAAAATCCCCAACAATATGCACATCTACATATGATGTCCTTGCTACATACAAAGTTTCATGAAATTCTGTTGAACGGTTACAGAGGAGCTGCGCTTACAAGCATATGGTCAAAACACCTATAAATTTCTAATTTCAAAGGGGCATAACTCCTGGAAAAATTTCACGATGAAAAATTCCCGACAATGTGCACATTTACAAATGATGTCCTTGCTACATACAAAGTTTCATAAAATTCTGTTGAACAGTTACAGAGGAGTTGCACTTACAAGCATAGGGTCAAAACACCTGTAAATTTCTAAGTTCAAAGGGGCATGACCCCTAGAAAAATTGCACGATGACAAAGCCCCGATAATATGCACATCTACATATGATGTCCTTGCTACATACAAAGTTTTATGAAATTCTGTTGAACAGTTACAGAGAAGTTGCGCTTACAAGATCTTGCAGCCGCCCGCCGACCCAACCGCCGTACATCAGCATTTCAATAACCAGATTTCCCAACGGGAAAACCCGGTTAAAAATATTGGTGGCATGGGTAAATATTTGTTATGTTTTTTTTTGTTTATTGATGTGCGTTTATATAAAGTTTCATAATAAAAGCATACATTCATCACAGAAAAGAAACTTAAACCTGAGGTTAAATCTAGTACCATCCCCCTTTTTCAATGATCATTGAACCATGAAGTTGGTGGTAAGGATATATTTTTATTATGATTTTTGTTTGATTATACGCTAATGTGTATTTATACAAAATTCCATAAAAATAGCACACATCCTTCACAGAAAAGAACTTTAACGTAAGGGTAAACCTCATACTATCCCCCTTTTTTCCATGATCAGTGAAGCATGAAGTTGGTAACATGGATAAATTTTTATTATGATATTTGTTTAATTATACCCTAATGTGTATTTATACAAAGTTTCATGATAATAGCATACATCTTTCACAGGAAAAAAACTTAAACCCCAGGGGAGGGACAGACAGATCTGAACACTATATGCCCCCCCCTACTATTGTCGACGGGGCATAAAAACTTAACATGCTAATTATACTGTGAAATTGGGGTCAAGGACAGTAGTCATATGACAGACTGTCATTCACTTCCCTAGACCAACCTACATACCAGACATCATTTACCTAGCACTGATAGTTACTGAGACACTAAACTTAGCACAAAAAACTTAACATGTTTACTTGACCGTGAAACTGATGTCACAGACAAAAGCCATATAGCAGACTATTATGTACTACACACTTACTTATAAGTATTTATACAGGCATTGCTGTTGGTAGAATTGATATTTCAGATTCTACGAATTGGATTGAAGGTGGAATTATAAACCCAAGTAGTGGTTCCTCTTCAGCACTTGTGCAAAATGCAAGTATTTTATTAACACTTACATTCCCTCTTCTTTCACCTGTAAATAATGGATAACATTTTAAATTCAAGATTAATTCAAATGCAAAGTTAATTCTATAGAATATTTTTAAATGAGAATCAACAATTTGGCTGTGCACTGATTAACCATTTGCCATGAAAAATATTTGTTTTGAATAAAATCAACTTAAAATGAATTGTAAAGGTTCCACAGAACCTAGTGTCTTGCCTTCTCAATCCATTGTAATTATGATTTGGTCTTTATTAAGATGTGATTGCCAAGTATTAGGGATGTCTATGAGTACTCGCGTTCCGCTTGGACGAACCAAGTATCGAGTATTAAAATCGTTACTCGAGTACTCTCTTTTCTGTTTTGAAATCTATGATATACATGTTTTATCTCCTCATAGAGCCAATAAATATGATTAGTATGTAAAAAGCAGTCCACCACAGTTGCTAATTTAGATTTGAACCTTTAGAATTAGGCATTCACAACCAAAATATGCCGTTTGGTAATATTTCAGATATGTTTATGATGAAAAAATGTCAAACATAATATTTGCGGGACTCTTTATTACAAATTATTATGCTTCCTGTAAGAAATTGCATTAAAAGTGTCCAATATACTATTTTGGCATAGTATACCTACAGCCATGTACTATGCCTGTCACGTGACCTGGAAGGCGGAGCTACAGTCTTGTCAATCAAATAGTGATGAAAATGTTACTTGTAGGGATCTACTGTCATTGAAATAAACCTTAATTTGGTAATATCTCTAATAAAATAAAGTTTTTATCCCACTTGTGACCATTCATTTTACTTATATCTTCATTTTATATCATGAAATAAATGAATTTTTGAGATCTGTCATAAAAAGTTATTTTTCAAATTTCCATGACATTATGCAACTACTTTGAATAATACTGACAGTAACTATATGAAAAAAACGTACATCTTTTTATTAACTTGGAAATTGTAATAAAAAGATGAAAATTAATGACACAGTCAGCATAATAACGATAATAACATTGTGTTTAGCAATGACTATGCCAAATAGTGGTAAGGGTTGAATACTCATAGTGCACTCCCCTCCGGGTCGTGCACTATGGTCTCAACCCTGACCACTATTTTGGCATAGTCATTGCTAAACACAATGTTATTATCATAATTAAGTAGCCAACTTTCTAAAGAAATGATGATAATAATTTTTCTTAATGACAAACGTTTTAATTTTTAATCACCTTATATAGATCAAATTAAGTTGTTTTTTTTTTGGCGTTTCGAGTGTTAATAACTTTGGAAATAATTTATAATTATGTTTGTTTTTTTCTCCAATTAACATATTGATTTGACAGCAATTACAATTAAAATCAGTTGATTAAATGTTAATTGCATTGTTGTTGATCACTACTAAAAATAAAATGATATTACTGAAGATAAAATCCAAATTGCTACATGGTAAATGTTTCTTCATACAATGCATTATTTGGGCATGTGCTATCAGAATTATCATACAGCTGTTTTCAGAGCGAGTACTCGAGTACTCGCTCTGAAAAACTTTCGAGTATTAAACCTTGTCCGAGTCGACATCCCTTCCAAGTATATGGTATCAGGCTGTTGATCATGTTGATAGCTATGTATCCTAAAATATCATCCCATGAGCCAGAATATGAAACATAGGGACGAGTGAGCGGAGCTAAGCTTAGCAACCTGCACGTGACACCTTCACAGTGACCTAATAATTTCGTGATAATGTCCAGTTCGGTGATACTGGAATTATCAGTCTCTGTAGATCAAAGGAAATTCATACAAATTACTGATAAAAAATCAACCGACCGGAACCTGATCTGTATCTCACCTAGATATACTCATATACTAAATATGAAATCAATATGTCATGCAGTTACAGAATAAAACTTCAGAAACCTATTTTTTTTCAAAATTTCACTTAGTCCAAGGGCCATTACTCTGAAACTCCGGGCAAAAGTAAAATTGAGGTAAGTGTGGATTCACATTCTGTTTGACGCACAAATGTGTTGATACAGTAATTTGCTGGATACAGTGATTTCTTGAACTTTTACCAAACCATGTCATTTCTCAGCTTCAGACTTAATATAAAATCAAGCTAATGGCAGTAGAAAAATCTATGATGAATAATTTAGTTTATAGTAAAAAGTCAAAGTATCAGCAAACAGGAAGTGGATTTTCGACAAATTTGAAAACCACTTACATAAAACAACTCATCATTTCAAAGCTTCAGACCAAATTTCAAATCATTTCCTTCAGTAGAAGCCAAGAAATTTTTGTGGAAAATTTGGTTTGTAGTAAAAAGTCAAAGTATTCGCAAACAGGAAGTGAATATCCGACAAACTTGAAAGTTGCTTACGCAATGCAACTCCCCGTTTTTCCTGCTTCAGACCAAATTTCTAATCATTCCCTCCAGTTGATGCCGAGAAATCTGTGACGAAAATTTGGTTCAAAGTAAAAAAAATCAAAGTATTGGCAGACAGGAAGTGAACGCCTAACAAACTTGAAAATTGCTCACACAACACAACTCATCATTTCCAAGCTTAAGACCTAATTTCAAATCATGCCCACATATACAAGCCAAGAAATTTTTGACAGAAAAAAAAATGTTGACGGACAGACAGACAAAGTGAAAACTATAGGGCACCCGCATCTCGATGCGGACCCTAATAAATATTTTATGGCAATTAGAAGTTACTTACTTGCAGCTTCCTTCATATATTTGGTAAATCTTCTATACGTTCTGTTTTCCTCACCTTTGCTGTTGGACCCATTTTCACTAAAATTCGGTTTTAGTAAATGGGTCAACAATTTAAGGGTTAGCGGCTTCTTTGATTCTTCTGTAAACAAGTGAATCAACTGATTCACTTGTTTGTAAATCTACAAAAAGAAGAAATAACCAGTATGAACCCTAATGCATGTCTCAACTGCTGGGCAATCGCAATCACTATACAAAAGATAAACCATCCTATTACTCGAATTCATTGAACAGGCGGTCAACAATCGATTTTCAACACAACTTTTGAAGCCATCACTTTATCAATTTACACTTAACCTTCGCCTTCTATAGTTTTAGAAATAAAAGATGAAAAATATGAAAATTTTGAAAATTCTGTGAAAAAGGGCAATAACTCCTACAAGGGTTTTGGGATTTTCTCCAAAATTTCAGGGTGGGTAGATTTTGATATGCTGAACATTTTTGCAATTTAAAGTTGACCTCAATCTGCTATAGTTTCTTTGATAAAAAATAAAAAAATATTAAAATTTTGAAAAATTTCCGGAAAAAGGGCAATAAATCCAAAACTGGTAATCAGATTTTCTTCAAAATTGCAGGGTGGGTAGATCTTGCCATGCTGATCAATTTTTTACCAAGTGTCAGAAATTTAGATATCTGTAACGGTTTTCGAGTTATTTGCCAAAAACAGCAATTTACACCTATGTGCTATTTTTAGGAACGGCAGCCATGTCGTTGGGTCCTCGGACTCGTCGGATACAATTTTGAAAGAGGATATCCTGGTGATGATTCAGGCCAAGTTTGGTTAAAATTGGTTCAGTGGTTTCAGAGGAGAAGATTTTTGAAAAAGTTTACGACGGACGGACGGACGGACGGACGACGGATGCCAAGTGATGGCAATAGCTCACATGACCCTTCAGGTCAGGTGAGCTAAAAAAGAGATGCAATATGTGAGCTCAGCTATTGTATATCATAAGATACCAGAAGTACTGTGGACTGCTGGGCCACAAATTTATACCCCCGCTTCCAAAGTGTAATACAATTCATTAAACAGTTGTCCAAACCAAATTTGAAATTGTCCCACTCATACAAGCCAAGAAAACATGAAGTGGTAATATATCATTAGTTTAGTTATAGTTAAACATCAAAGAATCAGCAAACAGGAAGTGCATGCACAACAGACATGTAAATGGCTTACACATTAAAACTGATTATGATAAAGCTCCAGTCCAAATTTCAAATCATTTCTACCTAAAGAAGCCAAATAAACTGTTACGAAAAATTCTCATCCATAAAGGGTTATAGTAAAACTTCAACATATAAGCAAACAGGAAGAGATAATACAGCAAACCTCAAAATAGCTTACAGGTTACAACTCATTATTATAAAGCTCCAGACCAAATTTGATATCATACCCACCCATACAATTCAAGTAAACTGTGAGGAACATTTCTCATCCATAGTGTGTTATATTAAAACTTCAACATATCGCCAAACAAGAAGTAGCAACACAACAGATCCGAATAATAGCTTACACGTTACAACTCATCATAATCAAGCTTCTGACTAAATATGATATTATTCCAACATATGGAAGCTGAGAAAACTGTGACGAAAATTTCTCATCCATAGTGTGTTATATTAAAACTTCAACATATCCGTAAACAGGAAGTAGCAAAACAACAGACCGGAAATTAGCTTACACGTTACAACTCATCATAATCAAGCTTCTGACAAAATATGAAATCCTTCCAACATATACAAGCTGAGAAGACTGTGACGAAAATTTTTTCATCCATAGTGTGTCGTAGTAAACTTCAACATATCTGCAAACAGAAAGTAGCAACACGACAGACACGAAAATAGCTTACACGTTACAACTCATCATAATCAAGCTTCTGACCAAATATGAAATCCTTCCAACATATACAAGCTGAGAAAACTGACGGAAAATTTTTCATCCATAGTGTGTTATAGTAAAACTTCAACATATCGGCAAACAGGAAGTAGCAACACGGCAGACCCCAAAATATCTTACACGTTACAACTCATCATTAGCAAGCTTTTCTGAGCAAATATGAAATCCTTCCAACATATACAAGCTGAGAAAACTGTGACCAAAAATGTGCGATGGACGGACGGATGAACAGACGGACGGACGGACACATCCATCACTATATACCCGCCACTTTTTCAAATTGTGGGTATAAAATGGGCGGCTTTAAATATGTGATGTGCTTAAAGTTAAATGCAGTTTAATGTGCAAGTCACAGATTCACCTCCCGGACATAGAGGAATAAAGTTATTTATATAAACCATGTTACATAATTCGAATTACTGTATCTAGATCTAGGCACGTTCCTTCTCCATCCTAGTTTCGAAGACTTTAAATAGCAGTGCAATACGGGACTTTGCAATGAGATGGGAACTCTCGGGTAATTGAATTAGATAATCAATGTAACAGGGAATTATAAATATGCAGGGTAATTAATTCCATGAAACACCATTGTCTTATAATGTATAGTTATCTCATAAAAATGGATTTAAACACAAAGTTAACCCAGTCACTTAAGGTAGTTCGATCCTAATAAAAATTTCAGACAGAATTTTTTTTATTTTGAGATATTTTGTAGGTCTTAGTCCGTTTGTCCCAAAAATAAAATAAAAATGATATGTCACCGATCATCTTTTTCTGTTATCAGACCTTGAAAATCAGGCCAAATTCAGTATTTTTCAGCAATATTTACGAAGAATGTATAGCGAAATGTGACAGCATACTTATTATTTAGCTTTCATATGAAATAAATATCAGACAGATTTTTAAAATTTTTTGATATTTCAGACAGACTTCAGCTATATGTTGAGCTGAAAAAATCTATATGTCACCGTTTGATTAAGAGAGATATTTTATAAAATTTTTTATATCCTAAAATTCCTGAAAATTGTATATCGCAGCATATATACTTTTTTGAAATGATATATGAGATAAATTTTCAAAAGTCTTAATTATTTTGGTCATATTTAAATATTGATTTTAAACAACAGATTTGCAATCTTACTTAAAATATCCCATTTATGCTAACATTCATCAAATTTTTATATCGCGATATATAAAATTAATTCAAAAGTACATGATGAAGATTAAGCTAAAATGCAAACTGAAAATCCTACTTTTCAGACCTTATTCATACTAAAATTCCTAGAGTTTTTATATTGCAATATTTTCAACTTCTGCAAAGGAAACGATGAAATGAAATGAATGAAGATCGAGTTTAAACCTAAAACTAAAATCCTAAAACTAAAACCCCCTTTCCAGAGATTTGTTAAATTAAACAACTTTGAATTCTTAGTATAAATGGCGAAATTAACAACACCATGCCCCGCGATTCTGCTGTTCGAACGGACCTCAAAAACGGTCACAATCAGCACTCTATACGATTGTTAACTTATTAAATACAAATAACAGATTTTCTTAATATTTTTTTCCTGGTCGGTTTCGTTTTTATTGTCTAACATGAGTGGCATGACGTTTGTTTTATGAATTGAATATAACGAAAGAATTTCTGCTCTTATGTATGAACCTCTCATTCATTCATTTGAGATTAAAGACGTAAAATCATGGCAGTTAGTGAAGGCGAAATATTCAGTTCAACAGACATACCAATACGAAAAAAGTTAGAAATTATTCTTATTCGGAAGAACAACTAACAGATGTACAATGAGAAATTAATGTTTTTAAGTACAGTGCATTAAAAAAAAACTATGTGGCGTCATTCCTCACTTGATGCCTTCAACAATCGCTTAAACAATTAAACAAGTAACATGTAAAATAAACAATGAAAGGATATGGAGTAAATGCATACGAGACAAATTTTCTACAAATACATGCCAAAAACAATTAAAATAAAAAAGTATTTAACCCAAAAAATTATGCATGCAGTTTTTTTTTGTTGTTGTTCATGACTACATTTGAAACTAAACTGCAAAATTACATATTTACAAATGTATTATAAAATGCCTAAAGTGTCATCACTTCTACATCAAGATCGTATTGGTTATTTGTACTCTATCAGTTTTAAAGCATCTTTTTATTTATGGTCTTCCAAACGTTTAGATTTTATCTGCACTGAAGAGAAATAAGTTGTCGAAATGCGCCTATGCAGAAACATAATTCACAGTAACTTCGGTATTTAGTTAATCTATAACATTGTATTCATAAATATATCTTCTACAAAACTTTAGCGTTTTAACCCATAAGACATTGATTATACATGCAAGGTATTGTTTTGGGTCGTTTTAACCTGGATGTGGGATGTTGTCTCCTTGACATTTACCCCATTTCCTTTCTTTTTCATAAGAAATACAATTAAAGAAAACACAATTCATTCTGTATAATATGGTTTCGGTTTCTGTCTCGGATTCGGTTTCGGTTTCGACGATGAAAAGTAAAAATGTCTACTTCTAGTTATTGAGAAATAGACATGCAGAGAAACTTAATGTGGTCACTTGACCGTGCAATTGAGGTCAAGGTCACATGACATTTAATTCAGTTAGGTAGCACTTATTAGTACTACCACTGGACCAAATATGTAGTTCCTACAAGGGTTTTCAAAAGATCCGTTGTCATTACTACATGCCTATGTGGTATGTACCATATTTCCCAAAAACATTTTTTTTTAATTTGACTTTTATTATTAAAATGTGGTGGTGGTGGTGAGTTAAAAAAAAGTTTGTGTGTGTGTGTATGTGAGGGGGGAAGGGGGGGCGATTAACAAAAATGTGTTTGGGGTGATTTTTTTGTAAGGATCAGATAAATAAAATCTAGCGAACCTTTTTTCCTTTACATGTTAGAATTTATTCCACTCACCACTAGTCCTTTCTGCCCATTTTGAAATTTTCTTTACCAAAAAATACATGCATTTTATGTTATCTATTACAATTTTTGACAGTTTTTTCGGAATGAGGTAGTCCTCTGTTTTAAATATATGATAAACTGTATAATACATGGCGAAATCCGTATCATATGCCTATCTCCCCTCTTGGTAGTATTGGTAACTCAGGATGATACAGCATATAAATATATATGTTTAGCGGGAAATAGCACAGGGCTTTATTCAACATACGTTGAATAAAGAAAATTTATCCAACTGATCAAAACCAGTGTAAACTTGACTGACATTAGAGAATTTGGATTTAGCGCTAATTCGCCATGTATTATTTCATATTTATTCTGCAATGGTAGCTGTAACTATACAGATAAAGCCCTACATATATTGCTGTGCTGTATCCTGCACAGTTGTATCTTGTATACTATACAGGATATCAATTTAATCAACACCCACTTCCAGTATTTATGGACAGGCACAAATCCCAAATTCATTTTTAGAATTATATTTTCCAAATAAATAAAGACAAAAATAAAAACAATATATAATTAGTGTTTTTATACGCCCGTCTAATGACGGGACGTATTATGGTATACCGATGTCCGATTGTCCGTCCGTCCGTCCGTCTGTCCGTCCGTCCGTCTGTCCGTCCGTTTCATATGTCGCGCTCTAACTTGATAACCCTTTGGCCAATTCACTTCAAACTTTATAGAAGTATTGGGTATGATGGCCTGACGATCTGTATACTTTTTCGTGAAATTTCGATTTTTCTTGCAAGAGTTATGGGACTTTATTCGTCAATTTTTAGGCAATTTTTCATATGTCGCGCTCTAACTTAATAACCCTTTGGCCAAATCACTTCAAAGTTTGTAGAAGTATCGGGTACTATGACCTGACATTCTGTATACTTTTTCGTGAAATTTCGATTTTTCTTGCAAGAGTTATGGGACTTTATTCGTCAATTTTTAGGCAATTTTTCGTATGTCGCGCTCTAACTTGGTAACCCTTTGGCCAATTCACTTCAAACTTTGTAGAGGTATTGCGTATGATGGCATGATGATCTGTATACTTTTTCTTGAAATTTTGATTTTTCTTGCAAGAGTAATGGGACTTTATTCGTCAATTTTAAGGCAATTTTTCACATGTCGCTCTCCAACTTGAGAACCATTTGGCCCAATCACTTCAAAATTTGTAGAGGTATTGGGTATGATGGCCTGACTATCTGTTTATTTTTTCTTGAAATCTGGATTTTTATTGCAAGAGTTATGGGACTTTATTTGTCAATTTTAAGGCAATTTTACACATATTGGCTTTACTTGACAATCTTTCTTCAAACTATGTAGAGATATCAAGCTTAATAGCCAGTTAAAGGTGCATTCTAAAATGAGAACCCCTTACCTAAATTACATAAGTGACGACGGGCGTATCATGCGACTTGGCGCAGCTGTTTATTATATATATCAAATGTATTTGTACTTGGCGCAAAACAGATAGAAATGCTCGCCAAAGGCTCGCTCGTCAATCTGTTTCTAAGACTTGTACAAATACATTTAATATTTAAAGACACTAACTATACATTGTCTATGAATAATATTAATTTTACAAGGCAATGACAAAATAAAATGCTTTAACTTCACTGATTATGAGAAAAATGATGAAATTCCAATAAAATGACCAAAACGCTTTGAGTCCCTATCAGTACACTAATACTATACCATGGATATATGAACTCAAATTTTTTTGTGGTTGTAAAAAAAAAAATGTTGGAGGAGTTTGATTCACAAGAAAAGTGAGATAGACAGAAGGACAGACAGACAGACTGACTGACAGACACAGGGGGACAGACAGATGGAGGGTATAACAACATCCCACAATTTTCTTCTAAAATGCAGGAATAATTATCATGATAATTTGATAAATGTAACTACATGAACAAACAAAATGGTTTTACCAAATATTTTTCCAATTGTTTCAAAATCTTTTGGGTCTGCGAACTCTCTTAGTGGTGAGAAGTAATTTTCATTAATTTCTTGTAGAACAATTCGGAAGAATTCGTTTCTTGGGCCACCATAGTCTGAAGCAGCCTGAAATTGTACATGTATATTGTGATCACTTTTTTTAAAAAGTGGCTCAACACAAAAAAGAACTGAATAATCATGATAATTGTAAAAATGAATAAGCAGAAAGGGTTCAAGGTGGTGCGGGGGTCTAAAATTCTGTCAGATAGAATTTTCTGACTTTTTCATGATTTACCCTTTGTTATTAGAGAATAAAAAAAAATAAAATAAAAATAAGGGGTCACCGGCCATACAAGAATGAAATGGGAAATGTAAAAATCTGCTATTTTGGTTGGAATAATAGGGAAAATTAGCGAATTTTAGCAAAATTTTAAATTATTTTAGTTACCACAAAAGAATTTTTTTAAATTTGGTAAAATAATAGCTTATATACTGTCCTTCAATTTCCATGAAAAAAATTTGGGGGTCACCCAACGGATTTTTGAATAAATCTAAAAAAACCAATTTTTTTTTCTATTATTTCTTTACAAATTATCTCCCCTTAATTAAACAGGCGTTAGCTGAACGGTTCAATATTCTGCGTGGTTACGTAATAAAAGTGGCATATTTCATCAAATTTAACTATTATAAGACATTGAAAATAGTTTCGGCAACCTTCCCATAGTGAATTCCATTTTAGTCACATGCACAAGACTGATGCGCAATTTTAAACTCCCGTACTACCTTAATTTCAATTTTGTTTTTGAGATAGTTAGTATCAACAAGAGGCTCTCAAGAGACTGTATTGATCATCTGGAACATGGCAGATCTATACATTTAGTTGAACATGTTGAATAAACTTTTATGTTAAAGGATCTCATTTTCTATGTAAAGAAACCCTTAAGTCATATGGCACCACATTTACTACATAAGGCCACCCCAGGAGACTGTATCGTTCACCTGGCTTTTAGTTGCCACAATCAAGGTAACATTGTAAGTTGATACAGTTGATCTTCAGTTTCTCAAACTTTTGTAGCTCAAACACCTCCAATATCTTGAACTGTTTTTAAAGTCTGATCATGTTTTACTATATTTTTTGACAAAAATGTTCTTGGACCAATTTCGACACCAGTTTTGAAGTCGAGATGTCATTTTGTAAATGGCAGTCAACAAACAATTTTGAAGTCTCAACATCAATATCTACTTGGAAATCAAATTTCATTTAAATCGGACAATGTTGAATTTCCCCGCCTTTTTTGGCGGCCATTTTAAAAATGGTTGTCAACAAACAATTTTTAACATCAGTTTTTAAGTTTCGACATCAAGACCAATTTGGAAACCAAATGTCATTGAAATCGGACAATGTTGAATTTTCCCGTCTTTTTTGGCGACCATTTGAAAATGGCGGTCAACGAACAATTTTAAACACCAGTTTTGAAGTCGCAACATTAATATCTATTTGGAAACCAAATTTCATTGAAATCAGACAATGTTGAATTTTTCCGCTTTTTTTGTTTTTGGCGGCCATTTGAAAATGGCGGTAAACAAACAATTTTCAACACCGGTTTTGAAGTAGCAACATCAATATCTATTTTGAAACCAAATTTCATTGAAATCTGACAATGTAGGATTTTCCCTCCTTTTTTTTCTGTCATTTTGAAAATGGCGGTCAAGGAATAATTTTCAACATCAGTTTTGAAGTCACAACAGCATGCAAATATTTCATCAATTTACACTTAACCTTCATCTTCTATAGTTTTCGAAATAAAAGATGAAAAATAAGCAAATTTTAAAAATTCGGTGAAAAAGGGCAATAACTCCTACAAGGTTTTATGGATTTTCTTCAAAATTTCAGGGTGGGTAGATCTTGATATGCTGAGCATTTTTGCAATTTACACTTGACCTCTATCTATTACATTTTTTGAAATAAGAAAATAAAAAAATGCAAAGATTTTGAAAACTTAACGGGAAAAGGGCTATACCTCCGAGATAGGTTTTCAGATTTTCTTCAATATTGCACAGTTGATAGATCTAATCATGCTGATCATTTTACTTCACGTCAGATTTTTAATATCTGTGAATGTTTTCGAGTTAAAACTGCAATTTACCCCTACGTTCTATTTTTTGCAATGGCGGCCATGTTGTTCGGCAGAGGAACAAACTGAACAACAGTTTGAGAAGCCATACCCTGATGATGATTCAGGCCAAGTTTGGTTACATTTTGCCCAGTGGTTTCAGAGGAGAAGATTTTTGAAATTGTTGACAGACAGACAGACGGAAGAACGGCGGACGCAGTGATGGCAAAAGCTCACATGGCCTTTTAGGCCAGGTGAGCTAAAAATTATTTGTTTGCTGTATATCGACCTACTCATAAAAATCCTACGTACTCAAAAAATTTCATTGTCATTTCACAGAGAAAAAAAAATTATTCCATTTTTAGCAAATTTCTTTTAAATTAACCCTTTTTGACATTATAGAAAAAAAAATTCACCTACCTACCTACTCACATCCAAAATTGTTAGTTGATAAACAGCAAACAAACAATTTGCTAAGGATGGCCTAACCTAATAAAGTTACTACATAACATAATAATATTAATACATAACATAATAAAATTGCTATATTGAATAATAAAGTTTGTACCCCGTAAAATGATTATACACTACGAAAGACAGTAATGACATTCCACAATTGTTACTGCAATTAAAATAATTAGTCTCAGCTAGGGTCTCTAGTAACAATAATTATTTTTGATCTCTTTACTGTGTCCACATTCACTTTATTTTACACTTGTTCAAAATTCAGAATTGCAATTTTTAGAAACATGTGAAATATTTATTTAACATTAGATTTTGATGGGATTCTCTCATTGCAAGCTTTCAGTAATATGTAAAAGATTTGACGTAGCTCTTACTGTTTCTGGGCTATAAGGGGTCAAAGAGGCCAAAATTGCAATAATTAGAAATATGTGAAATCTTTATTTTTCATCAGATTTTGATGGGATTTTTTTTCTTTGGATTCATCTCAGCTTTTAGTACTTTGTCAACGGATTTAATGTAGCTCTTACCATTTCCGAGCTGTTTCAAAATTGCAATTATAAGAAATTTGTGAAATCTTTATTTTTCTTCAGATTTTGATGGGATTTTTTCTTTGGATTATTCTTATTGTAAGCTTTATTTTCACTATTTTGTGTCCAGCTTAATACTGTATCAAGCTTTTTATTGTGTCCATCTAATTACTGTGTCAAGCATTTACTGTGTCCACATTCGCCTTAAGTTACACTTGTTCAAATTTCAGTGGTCAACATACTGCGGTCGTATCATGCTGCGCTCTGCGTAGCCCTTTATTTTTTCCATTATAAATCCTATAAATATTTAATTTTCCACGTATAATTTGCAAAGATTTTTTAACATTACAAGTACAAGGTAAGTTTAATTACCACAATTTGTTTTCTTTGCTTTGGCGGTAAATTGTGTATGC
>MJUU01035640.1:112481-131946 GCA_002080025.1 Modiolus philippinarum | reverse complement strand
ACTTTGTCTCATGTGCATTTACTCCATATCCTTTTATTCACCATTTTCCTATTAGGGAGTATGAGCTTCAGATTTCAGAAGCATTCGATATCCTCGGGTTTTATCCATTTAAGCAGGATTAAATTTTGCTGCACATATGTATCATCTTCTCTTGGTCATAGGTCAGTTTAAAATGCATAAAATAGACAATGTACTAAAATTTTATATAATTCCCATTTATTTTCATATATATTATAAGGCATATCAACAGTTAATGGAAATTGAAGGAAAACTCTAGAGAAAACTGCTTCCCTCCAAAATTATGACGTCTTATATCCCAAAAATTCTTACATGGATTTCCAAAATTTTTGGCTCATGTTGTTTAATTAGCAAAGATCTTCAAAACAAAAGATCATAATTTTAATTCTTATTACAAAATTTCAGACACTCGTACTCGATTTGTTATGTTTAAAATGCCTGTTATTTTGAGTATTTAAAATCATTTACTCGTCCTTGAATAGGGTCATACTGGTAAATGCTGCCGTCCTACTACATTTTATGCATGCAGTATCAGGGCCAAAAGTAAAACTGGCGGGAGTCGGAATTATGTGTCATCTTGGTTTAACATCTTTCTACAGATACATTCAAAGTGTAGGACATAGTAAAAATTGATTCGTTACTAAACTGGTTCTAGTACGCATATTATGAAATCGTTTGTGAAATAAACGCCCATTCAGCGAAATATGCAGAATGCTCTCTATATTTTTCTATTATGGTGTATGTCCCCTTCAGATAACATAGATACACTATCATACTTTCGAACTTTTGCATTTCAATTTATTTTGTAATCGCCGAATATTATTATGACAACCGCTTTTTGTGTCCCCGTCTCATTTTTTTATTATGACAAATGTCTTGCAGTTGACTTGACGAGTCCCTGTTGTTGTTTGTATGTTGTGATTTTCTTATCTTAGTTCGTCGGAAAGCGGATGGCAAGCCATATGATCACATTGGCAATTATTTTCATGTTTATTGACAATGCCTTACCGTTGACAAATAAAAACATGAATTTAGCGTTGTTCGACATTAAGCAATCCATTGTGCCTTCACCAGTGCTGTTGGATGTCTTGAACTTACTGTGAGTTATGAGCAAAGCTAATTGTTGAAGGCTTTATGGTGAACTCAAGATAAAATACAACAATAAAAGCTTTGTTCCATTGCTCTATTTCAAAACGCATTTGTAGAAACTTTGTCTAATGTGCATTTATTCCATACCATTTTATTGATATATACAATATCCACTGAGAATGTTGTGTGTGCTCATTTGTATTTAAATTGTTCCCTGTATTGCGTTTATAAAATGCACTGATAACATATATATGTGTGTGTTATCAGTGTGGACAATACATGGTAACTTATATATAAAAGTTACCATGTATTGTCCACATGATTAAGCAGTCTGTACAACTACCAAAATAATATTTTTCTATAATATGCATTCTGTTCTAGGTACATAAATGTCGTCCTTATGTTCAAACTAATTCAAAGTCATACTTTAATATTTTCCCTATCACGATCTTAAATTACATCAGATCTGTTCTATTTTTTTTTTTCTAAAATTACCATGGTCATGAAACTAAGAGTACACGAAGTAAAATTCAATGTTGTCCCCAAAAATACGTTTGAATCACTATTTTTTGAATGCTCTCGCATCCTGTTTGTTCATCACCTAGGGTCCGTCGTCAATCCGTCGTTAATTCTTCTTTATAAACTTTTCCTAGAAAAAATTTGTCTGTTTTCGATCACGATATTTCATTTGTGATTTTCATTTTCATTTCTGTATCATTATCTAATATGGCCGCAAAAAGGAAACACAAGTTAGCATGGACCAAAAGCTTAAAGATTGTAAAGATCTCCAAAGCCAAGTGGACCCAACATTGCCGAAAGCACCATGAAATTATTGATATTGAATGTTGGATGCAAGGTCAAAAATGAATAATGAACATAGTAGCAAGTATTTACTTGTGTAAAATTAACACCATTTATTTCTACATTTACCATATAAAGTGAAAGCAATCTGCATAATTGATATTATCTGTGCAAAATAGCACGATAACAAAACTGGAAACGTTTCAAATTTATACAATCAAATGGTACAAGATAATTGATAATAGTATAAATAATAAAAAAACCGAAGTAATTTTGTTTCTGCATATGCACATTTCGACGATTTATATCTCTTCAGTGCAGATCAAACCAGAACATTTGGAAGTTCGATTCATAAACCAAAATACGAATTGAAGCTAATATAGAACAAGTAACCAATATGACCTAAATAGAGACGCAAAAATACAGCTTAGGACAGAGGTATGCATTTATTAAACACTTATTATATGTACTACATGCGTAAGTTACCCACGTGTCATTATAAGGAAACGTAAAAGTATTCATGTGAACGAAACGTGTATGACACTAACATGCAGTTATGAGTAGATTTGTATATTTATTCAAATATTATTCGAGATCATTATCACACTGTTACAACATTAATTATATAATACTTTTGACTTCTCCACCTTTTGTGCTACCGTTTCTCATGAACAACTGAGATTTTAATTCATAGATGTTTTTATCGTAAGAACAGCGAACGGAGATATAAGTACATTGTTATAGACAGAGAATAAGCATACTTTACGAACTACAACTCAGAATCACAGAAAAAATATACAGAGGAAGAAGTGATTAAAATGTTGCAGTTTCTGATAGACAATATATTTGTCAAGTTTGGAGGACTTGCTTTTCAAATGTCTGTTACAGACTATCGACGGTGCTCCTCTCTTAGCCGATCTGTTTCTCTACTCACATGAGGATGAATTCATTGAAGGGCTTCTACAAAATTAAAAAAAAAGGTCCGGTCCTTTAATTTCAGCTTCCATTATATAGATGATATTTAATCATTAACAATCCTCGCTTTGATGATTTTTTTTATCTTATCTATCCAAATGAGGTCGAAATAAAGGATACTTCAGATACTTCCACATCGGTCTCGTTCCTAGACCTTCGTCTGGAAATTGACAACAGAGGTACACTATAAACTAGGTTGTATGACTGCAGTTATCCAATACTAAAGTAGTCAACTTCCCTTTTCTTTGTTGCAATATTCAAAAAGCAGTAGCATATGGAGTTTACTTCTCCCAGGTCATTCGCTACTCAAGGGCCTGTGGCCGATACAGTGACTACCTTGATAGAGCTCGGTTGCTTGGAATTAGGATATTTAAGCAAATGTATGTTACCCATAACTTATTCATTACCACAGAAGATTAACGGTCGACATCACCATCTTGTGGACTGCGTTGGATATCCGTTTTCCATATGACAATGGATCTTTCTCTTTGCCACCAAGGTTTGTTTTCACTCTACTGCATTTCCCTTTACTACCGGAGTTGATATGTTCAACATGGCGGGTGTCTTATAAGAGGCAGGAGATGCTTACTTTACTTGTGCACCTGATCTTACCTATGGTTTTTCCTGGGTCCTTGTTGTTCATTTTTGTAAATGCGTGTGTTTTCATTTTTTCTTTTCTATGTCTTGCTCATGTTATATATTTTACGAAACGAGGAGTAAATGAACATGAGACCATAAAACATATGTTAACTCCAACTGCAATACTTTTAATAAGCTGTATGGCCATTTCGGAAATTTATTCCTCATCAGCAGCACTAGAACCCAAACAAAGGAAATCAATGTATTTATTCCTTGTTGTTCCTATGTTGCCACTGTTCTTGGATTGTTCGTTTTTAGACTGACACTTCGATTCTCACTTACTTTATTACTCGTGTGTCAGTATAAATATCCAAGTGTAAATGGTGAATAAAAGGATATGGAGTAAATGCACATGAGACAAAGTATCTACAAATACATGGTAAAAAAACAAGCAAAGGAACAACGCTTTTATTGTCGTTCTTCATCTTGAAGTCACCATGAGGCCTTCAACAATGAGCTCTGCTCATACCTCACAGTAAGTTCAAGACGGTCCCTAGCACCGGTTTAAGCGGAATTCTTTGCTAATTGTCGAGCAACGCTACATCCATGTCTTTCTTGGTCATGGGTGCTAGATTGTCAACAAACATCAATTAAACTGGCAAAGTGCTCTGACTTACAATCACTGTCATCCTTTGCCCGACAAAAGCACTAGTGTCTTAAGCTAGTGGACAACTACAACATATAGACAAACACAGGGCACTCATCAAGTCGAATGTAAGAAAACTTGGCGTTATAAAATAGTGAGATGTGGGCACTTAAAACAGGTGGTCTGGATTACATTTCGAAAATTACAAAAATAATTGCCAAAATTTGAAAGTATCAATAGTATATCCATATGAGAAATTCTCTCACGCACAAGTACACCATAACTGAAAAATATAGAGAGCATACATTTCTCGCACGGGGAATCGTTTTACGGACTCCACACTGCAGGAGAGACAAACTCCAGTCGTAAATGGTGAATAAAAGGATATGGAGTAAATGCACATGAGACAAAGTCTCTACAAATACATGGTAAAAAACAAGCAAAGGAACAACGCTTTTATTGTTGTTCTTCATCTTGAAGTCACCATGAGGCCTTCAACAATGAGCCTCATAGTAAGTTCAAGTCGGCCCCTAGCACCGGTTAGTATAGGTTTAGGACACCCACATGTCATTTAAGATAAATTATTTGTCATTATAAAGATAGCCCCGTGTCATTACACCTGTAAGTATAAATATTAATATGTCATTATAGGTGTTAGACACTCATGTGTCATTATAAGCAAAGATACATCGTGTCTTTATTCGTGCAATACACTCACGTTTTACATATGAGATAACCACATATATGTGTAAGACACTACGGGTATTTCTACGTATAAACAATCCAGGTGTCATTATACGTTTATCAAAGAAACATGTCATTATAAGTAAAAGTATAAGCTTTTCAAAAAAAAAAAAACAACTTTTCTTCAGCTTTTAATTATTTTCCTTTAATAAAAACATTGTCTCTAATTGTGTAGAGGAGTTTCCAACATCCTTATATTTTTGTAGGGTAAATATTACAGAGAATAGTTTATGTATATGCTCTCTCCCTTGGGCAAAGAATAGTCGTAATTATATTGTATACCTTATACTTTCACTATTAATAAATTCTAAACACTTGTACCAACGTACATAGCATAAGAACTGCCGAATGTATGTGTTTTAGACAAAGCTGAGAAAAACTATAGAAAGTTTATTAACATTTTCATACTTTCTACCTTGTCAAGATAGCTAATTGCTTTAAGATTACAATCCGTGTGATAAAAGTTTTTTTTTTATATTAATTTCTAAAAATCTTTTATCTAAAAAATTTGTAATTAGTGCTATATCTATTACTAATTGACAAAACAATTCAAAGTTAATATGTCCATAAAACGACAATGAAACAATCTGATAAAATTGATGCACATAATTCTATCAACAGTGTCTATTTTCACTATTTATATATTTTTTTTAGATCAGATGGAATTCTTAGGGATAAAAAGTCATACAAACCTCGAACATAGTCATAGGACACAAAGTCATCTCAAATTTTGTTCCTTGCGGGCAAAAGGTTAGAACTTTGAACTTTAAGTCATAACACAAAAAAAAACATTATTGAACACTCAGGACAAACACTCTTGCCTTTCTCGATCTCAGGTTACTGATATATACCGAGATACTACATTTCATGTACTTACACTTTTAAAGACCGCTATATACTGTGAAAGTACTATTGTTCGAGGGGTTCCAATTTTCATGCAATTAGTAGTTCATTAAAACCACTAATTTAAGATTCCAACGATATGCATTTTTTCGAAGCGTTTTAATGTAAAGAATTCAAAACCACGAATTCAAGTACAAACGATATTTTACAAAACCACGAACATTGATGTCCACGAATAAAAGTACTTCCACCATAGTATCTTTCTTGCAGTTGAAGTGTAGTTAACCTCATGCGTCAACTGAAGAATAATATTTTGTTTTATATAGGAGTAAAGGTTTAGATAATTAACCCAAAGTCTGTGCTGTACATCAAACGACCTTTGTACCAAAATGTTACAAAAAGAATGTCAATTTTTAGTTGAATGTAAAAACAATGTGATCATCATTAACATTCAGAGGCCAGAATAAAGCAACAATTTCTTAATAGAAAATACCTCTAAACAAAATCCGGTGGATAACAAAAAGCCTTTCAAAAGAGTGTCGTGGTAATCATGCTTTTGTCTAGAAAGATAAAAAATAATGTTTAAAAAGTATGTAATATTAACCAGTTTGTCCAGTAATAAAACTATTTTGAGGTAAAGAAGCATAAACTTAAGCATGCGCCTTTATTACATGTATATACCCGTATATTATACACTAATAGCATCATTGCAAATATGTCCAGAAACCAACACGTACTTCTCGTGATAAGGCAGGTAATAACAATCACGTACACATTCTTCAAAGAATAGTTTTGTCTGAAGTTTTAATTAATCACCGAAAACATATGTGCCTAGCAGTAAAACAGTCTAATAGGTCACGATGTTGTCTTTTCTAATATTACATAATAGCATGAAGCCATTTAGTCTTCTTTACTTTTGTTTTAATTACACAGAAAAAATAATATAAATAATCGGACAACAGGCCCAGAGAATGTGCCTGTATCGCGCACCTTGATAAAATGGTTTCTTGGATTAGTGTCTATCCAAAGGATAGAATTCTATCCTATGTTACCACCCAGGTGACCAACCTCACGCAATCAAACATTAGTGATCATACTCATGCTAAAAGAATCCTTTTCGGGAAACCTCGTACACATCTTTCTGATCTCATAAAAAACTCTGACACTCAATAGTCTATTTTCATTGAACATTTATTTGATTGCCCGAACTTTTCAACACTTAAATGGTGCCCGAATTCCGATTAATCACCGAATGAATTTCCCATTCATAAAATTTTGTGTGTAGATGTATGAATATGGAAGACCGATGCCTTTATTTACATTTGTATGAATGGCGTAAACGTACTTCCCTGAACCGTCAATGAAACGATGTGGCTGTTTTGAAATAAATCATAAAAGAACAACGCATTGGAAAAAAATCAAATTCATTAGCCGTCTAGAACAACGGTCCATTATTCACAATCAACGGAAGACGTAATGTTTGTTTACATTTCTAGTTATCAATGAATGGAAAGGTACGGCTGTTCCACGTTGGCTGTTCCATTATACTTGTTGCGATTGTCATTTAGTGTCTTCTCCGAGGTCCGCGTTCGGTATACATGTAATGGCCGACTCGAAACAAAAAACTGAAGAAGTCGTACATTTGTAAATACAAAGTATTACCTGGAAACAGTTGTCAAGGTGCATATTCCGAAACAGACGATATTTTGCAACGATCGGGGTTGGAATTGACTAAATTCGAAATAGGATCAGGCAGGGGTGTTCATCTGTTGATTGCTGTTCATCCAGCAATGTTCAGTTCGGGGTGTTGCGTGTTAATTGCCGTTGAACAGAGTTTGGTCAAACAAAACTTGAGATAATGTCATTTGAGTATTTACAATGCATAACAGTCATTTTTCAATTGCATGAGAATGTATATCATAGCGCGAATTGAGATGCATTGTTCTAGTGCACAAAGGACTTGGCACAGATCATCGTGTGTTTCTTGGACGAATAGGAAGGTTCGCCGTGACGTCACAGACTTGAAAAGGTAAATTTGGTTGGCAAGAAATCATGTTAATTAATAAGGGTCATAAAAATGTCATTTTTTATTCACTCGTACGAAATTGTTAATTGAGGTATCTTGATAATTCTTTTAGATCGAAATTCTTGAATGTTTGCACTTTTACAGGGTATAATTTTTTGTAATAAATTTATTTTCAATATCTCTATAATTAGCGTTTTTGTAAAGTATATAAAATTGAGCAATTTTGACACTTTTTAAAACTGCATAAATTTTTTTCTGCACAAAATTTTAAAAAAGCAAATCGGCAGAAAAAATATGAAAATCTTTGAAGTTTACTATGCATTTTACAGATCCAAAATCGGATGAAAAATGAAAAAATGACAAACGATCAAAAATTCTTTTTCATTGTTATAAAGTGGTCTTACAACGACTTTGCCAACCAAAAATGCTAATTCGCATATGTAAATTAGATTTTATGACATCACTAATGAGGTTCGCGAACCTTCCTATTATTATCTCCATAAAGAGCAGGGTACGTATTGCTGCTCAAGTCTTGTCAGCTTTTGCATCTTGTCAGCATTCACAAACCTCTTCTTTAGAATTAAATTTCAAACTGTACTTGATCAAGATGGTGCTGTCATTGTTTAGTCTATGTTGAGTGTACAGCAGGGAACCCATAATATGTAATAGGTTTCTGGTATAAAATCAAAATTCTTTCAATATTTGCCGTTGATCAGAGTTTGGTCAAACAAAACTTGAGATAATGTCATTTGAGTATTTACAATGCATAACAGTCATTTTTCAATTGCATGAGAATGTATATCTTAGCGCGAATTGAGATGCATTGTTGCACAAAGGACTTGGCACAGATCATCGTTTTCATGTCTTCGTGTGTTTCTTGGACGAATTATTATCTCCATAAAGAGCAGGGTATTGCTGCTCATGTCTTGTCAGCTTTTGCGTCTTGTCAGCATTCACAAACATTTCATTCAGGTCTCTTCTTTAAAATTAAATTTCAAACTGTACTTGATCAAGATGGTTCTGTCATTGTTTAGTCTATGTTTAGTGTACAACAGGGAACCCATAATATGTAATAGGTTTCTGGTATAAAATCAAAATTCTTTGAATATTTGTCTCTAATGGTTTGATTGCCATTGATTGGCTGGTGTGATCAAATGAAGATGGCCACCAGTAAATACTTGCTGACTGTCAGAAAGGCATGTTAATTTTCTTGATGAGCAAAACATGGTTTTTTTACCTTTCTTGGTTTTTATATCATCATTATAATTAGACCCATTGTAAAAAATGAGTAATTATGCACGACATAGACAGGTAATTGTTCATATCATACATGGACACTATTGGACAGTGTACATAAAATATCAATAGATTAGATAGTGATCATTGCCATCATAGACACTAATCCACCAGTCCCTTTGGGACTTTGATTAGTCATGCCTATGAACTGGCGTCAACGTGATGATCGTTACTGCAGTTACCGTCACCCCTACATGGCGGACGACAATTCGGTCTAATTTAATAAAGACAATTTTCCCCCGTTAACAGTTTATTTCTATAATTGTTTTATGTCAAGTAAAATGTTTTTTCAAGCCAACCTTTGAGATAATATGTCTGCATGAAACGAAAATTTGACGAGGTAAGAGAAAATCGGGATACAAAAAAACTCAATGATGATTTTATTTTAAATGATGATCGTAACTTTTTCATATGATGATCGTAACTGGATGTTCGCGAAAGGTTAGATTGACAAAATATCTTGTAAAATATAAGATAACCGATATGTCACGAGCTAGATACACTTATCCGTAAAAGCAGGACTAATTTTGAATTGAAAATTCATAGTATTTAACTTAAATGTATTTGAAAGTATTGTCAGTCCAAAGCGCACATGTTTAATGGGCGGTGTTGCTTTTGACGAAAATAAAATAATTGCTTCGTGTAACATTGTGTATTTACAGACCACACGGCGTAGCCTTTTCATACGGGTGATCTTTCTTCTCGGCAGGTAAAAAAGATTAGTTTCCCAATCACGCTCAAATATGCCTACACGATTAAGAACATATAATTCCTTTGCAGCCTTCTTAGATAGATCGTGAGAGTATCCAAATTACGCCGGGTACCTTAGTTCTTAATGTAGTCTTTTTCTTTCCGTGCATTGTCTCACCTCCTTGTTTTGTCTTTGTTTTTCTCTTTTGCCGTTTTTCCATGTCTTTGGACTTCGATTTTTGTGGTTATCGCTTCCCTTGTTCCTTCGGTATTCTACTGCCTTTGTTTCAACAATGTGAAAAAGGAGGGTTTGAAATTGTAATATTCATTCCAGAAGAGTTTTTATTTGCATCTATTGTCATGAACAGACTATATTGATCTTAATCTATGAGAGAGGAGCAAGTTCACACAGTAATTTATTGTCGTAATGAAATAAAGATCTTTCAAAAACTACGTTAATACTTTTTCCTCACTTGTAATCCTAATTTTTGTTGTTATCCTGTTTATTATTTATCACTAAGATGGCCCAGCCCATAAATATCGTCGGTGAGTTTATTTCATGGAACAAAAGCAAAAAGCTTAAGCGTGCTATCAAATATAGCTAAGGACAAAACTACGATGGTGGGAGTTAATCCTTTGGTTTTAGAATTTACATAAATTTAGATAAAAGTAATTGAACAAAGTCTACACATGAGATATTATCTCATGTAGAAAATAAACCATATCTAAGAAAAACAAAGAGCATACATCTCTACCACGGGGAATTGTTTACCTTAATCCTTCGGTTTAAGAATTTACATAAATTTAGATAATATTTGATACTACTGATTATTCGGATTTCTTGTACGCAATTAACAAGTGGATCTTATTTGATCTGAAACTTTCTTAACACGTTTCGATCGTCCTTGAAATCAATAATCTTGAAAAAAAAACTGTTTTAACAAAATTGTGTTAAGGGAGTATGAGCGTCAGGTTTCAGAAGCATTCGATATCCTCGGGTTTTATCAATTTAAACAGTGTTAAATTTCTGCACATGGATTATATTTTATTGATCATAGGTCATTTTAAAATGCATAAAATAGACAGTGTAAAAAATTTAATCAACTTCCAATTATATTTTCATAGATTTAAAGGCCTATAAACATCTTTAGCAAATTGAAGGAAAACTCTAGAGAGAACTGTTTCCCGCCAAAATTTTGACGTCTTATATTTAAAAAAATTCCTACATGGATTTTCAAAATTTTTTGCTCAAGTTGTTCCATTAGTAGTGCTCTTCAAGACAAAAGATCAGAATTTTAATTCTTATTACAAAATTTCTGACACTCGTACTCCCTTAAGTCTATCAAGATCGTGATAAAATAAAAAATGTCCAAACAAAATCACAACATATCTGCTAGTGACACCTGCTGCTACCATTGAAAATAGAAATAAGTTTATCACTGTTTTGTATGATTCCGTTTTGAAGTTTTTTCATGAAGTCTCGTTCGCAACAGGACAGAAAAAGAAATGCAACGAGAGGTACATAATTTGTACCCATGGTCATACTTACGACCTGTTGGTAGGTAGTTTTGAAAAAAACGAACAAAAATGTTGCCGATTGACTGCATTAATTATAGCATCACATTCCCAGGAACAATGAATATTGTAAGTTAAAAATATAAGAGAAAAAATCTTCCTATTTGTTAGAACAAATAAATTGCTGACCAGAAAATATAAAATAACCGTTTAATAAGTTGTCCCAATTTGGATTTAATCAAATTATGTGGAAGGGTTGTAGAAAGTGTGGAAAATTCATAACTGTTGATGAACTTTGAATAGTCGGTAAATTATGAAAAAAAAACTTCAATAGAATTTTTCACACTCCTAAAGTAAATGGGGGTTACAACAAAATTACTGAACAGAGTTGTCAAGAACTGAAGTGCATGAGACAAAAAAAAAAAAAAACTCAGGTAGAAACCACCGGAAAAAATTGTCGATGGCCTTGACTTGGTATAGCGATTTCAAAAGAAATGTTGGGTGAAACCGGTTTTATGGCACGCGAAACCTCCCATTTCATTGCGGTAGTGTACGATAGCAACTAGAGTTTTGATTAGTTTCCACTGTATTTGATAACCAACTCCTTTACAAAAGTAAGTGAACTAGTTAAATGGATTGATAAATTAGTTGAAGACCACTTACTAGATGCCGAAATAAAACCGTGTTTGTTAAGCTTCTAACCCAGTACATGGTAATCAAGGTGTTATCTTTAGGTAAAACATAAAGCATTTCTGTATCCTTATAATGTTGCTTGGTAAACGTTTTTTGTCCCAATTGGTACGTTTGAAAGTGTTTGACTCGACCATTTCGTTTGTTTTACATCGATATAGTATTTATTTCACACGATAACGTTAGTGGAAGCCTTGTCACTGGGTAAAAACACATATTTTTTACCAAGATTCTTCAAGTGTGACTCAATTCTTTTAACAGCTTAGGAAGTGACACAATATTATTCTCTTTATAAACATCTATTCTGTTGGTTACCTTGGTTATAATTTTATCTTTAAACAAAGTTGCACTTTTGTCTGCACTTCCACGTTTGCACCATTTTTTTTACAATTATTGTTGGTTAATGTGACTTTAATTATATCAAAACATGCTTGCCAGTTTATTTTTGAAGGTGGGCAATATTTAGGCCCTTTTCTTAAGAATCTTTGAACTTCTTTATCTTCAATGATGTTAAGGTTCCCCATTAAAATGTGTCGGCAAATGTCATAGCGATATGACGATGTGGAACAGTCTCAGCTGCTAGGGTAGTTTTTCTCGAAATCAGCATCACAAGTAATAGAACAGTAATTGAAAAAACATTTCTAGTAGGTTTTTTATAAGAAAATGGATGACAGTCATGTCCTGGTTGTCAGCATATAGGAGTAGAAACTTTTAAATATATTAGTCCCGAAAATAGCTGCAATATCAATAAGGTAAATTCCTTTATAGATATATTTAATTTTTAAAAAAGATGTTTCAAGCATTAATCGGGTTTGTCGATTCCCGAATAATATCGATGAAAGCAGAATGCATTAATAATTTTTATGGAGAGGACCACGGCAACTTCAGCAATATTTCAGCTTTACCGTGGCGAGAACTATTAAGTATATGGAATTAAACAAAGTCAATTGAACATGCCATGCCGGCCATAAAAAATAGTATAAAGATCTTTAATATGTACTCGGTTTTTACGTTTGTTTATAATGTAAGTGAGAACCGAACAGGCAGTCTAAAACGAACAATCCAAGGACAACGGAAACAATATTATAATTCATTTTTTGACTATTTGCCCTGAGGTGGCGTAATTCGGAGTAGAAAATACCCATGATGTCAATAGAAGACCACGATGTTGTCATTTAACCCTAGTGGAGAAGCTGTCTGTAGTTTTTTAATCAAAGACAGTTTGCATTTTCTTCTAGATCCTACAAATTCTCTCTTTGATTGATCAGGGAATTTTTCTACAATTTCTAACGGTTGTATTTTGATGTATTTTTATCATGATTATAGATTGAACAGTGTTGGTATATAAAGGATCTAAATTTTGGGGAAAAACGAATACGATACAAATGCTCCTCGGTACGTCGTTGTAATGGACGACCAGTTTCTCGTACGTACTGAATTCTACAGCCTATCTAACTACGGATAATCAAATATACCAAGCATACTTTGTATGGTTGTCTGAATTTGTGTTAAAAATGAATTGCCATGTTTTTTTTTTTTTTTTTTTTTTTTTTTTTTTTAATTTTNCATTTTCCCCTTTTGATTTTGGCAATGTATTGGTAGACCAAAGTTTGCTCAAAGAACCACAAGCCAGTAGCCTCCACTGTTGACGGAAGTAAAATCATAAAAAGTATCATTAGTCAACGATTCCCACAATGTATGGACCTAAGATTTCTAAAAGTATCATTGGCCAGTGGTTTTTAATAACTGGGGACCTACCATTGCCGATGTACAATGAAATTATTGATATTGTATGGTGGATGCAAGGTCAAGAATGAATCATGAACATAGTAGCCAGTGATTACTAGCATTAAATTTACACCTTAATTTGTAAATTTATCATATAAAATGAAAGCAATCTTCATAACGAACATTACCTGTGCAAAATAGCATAATAAAACTTTTAATAAATCCAATTTATACGTACCAATAGATTGAAAGTTATGTGATTAAAATTCAAAGCTCATTGTTGAAGGCCTCATGCTGACTTAAAACGAAGAAAAACAAGAAAAGTTTTGGTCCACTGCTGGTCTATAAGTAACATTTATTATTGGTTGATATTGGTTGCTACTTTTGTCTCATGTACATTTTCATCATAGTTTCATTGTGTGTCTACGATTGTAAAGTTTATAGCGCTGATCAAATATAAAGAATTTAATGATTCTTCTGTGAGAAATAAAGAAACGGGAGAAGTATGATGAAAAATTATAGGTTTATAGTTTTTTTTTACCAAGTCTTTAAAAATGGTTAGGATATTTAAAGAAGGGCATTCACAATGTTTGCTTTTGAAAAATGCCTGGACAGTTTTTAGACCACAACCAATAACAAGAACTTACTATGAGGTATGAGCAAAGCTCATTGTTGAAGGCCTCATGGTGACTTCAAGATGAAGAACAACAATAAAAGCGTTGTTCCTTTGCTTGTTTTTTACCATGTATTTGTAGAGACTTTGTCTCATGTGCATTTACTCCATATCCTTTTATTCACCATTCACAATTGGTAGTATTTGCATTGTACCAGAAATCGAAACAATGTCAAAATATTTATTTGGGGCTTTTAACTGGCAGTACCCGGATGAAAAGATATTATATTGTCAACAAAAATCTAGCTTTATCTATGGCTAGCATCTTATTCGATTGGATGTTTCAGTATTTTGTTATTTCTATTGATCTATTACATTACTCAGAAGATTTTCATTGGAAGATCGTGCCGATTGGAACAACATTAATTACTGATACATATTACAATCTCAACATAACACATGGTACACAAAGTGATAACAAGACTATAAGTTTCTTGTATTGCCGTATAGTTATACAAATGGATGATAAATCTTTTCAGTTATATTTTAACATTTCTAAACTGATCCTTGCTGTGAAGGAAAATCGCCTATGGAAGGTAGACAGAGATTTTCCAAGGGAAGTCATAATGACATATCAGTTCTTTGTACTGCCTTTGGCTTTCGTGTCTATGGTGTCAGCCATCTTGTTTATAGTAATACGATATAAGGAAAAGAAGCCTGCAAGTCATGGAGAGCGTTTTATGTACGTCATATCCGGTTTAAACATACTCCTGTCCAGTATGGTAATTCCTGTTATAATTAAGTTATTCATCATAGATGACGCACACGAATATACGTCTTATATTTCATGTAACATCAGAAAGTTTTGTCTTACTCACATATTTCCTGCGTGTAAGTTCTTTCATGTTTCTTTTGTGGTCCAGATGGCTTTCCATAGATTTCTCATAGTAGCATTTCCGATGACAGCCGAAAGATTTCTCCGTAAACGTGTCTGGCTGCCAACGATGATTTTTGTGAATGTAACATTTCTTTCATATTATACGTTTATTGCCTTAATTTCTAAAATAGAAAAGACTTTCTTCAAATCCGCTATTTCGATGAACAAATATGTGGAAGCATGCTATGATGCAATAAGGGTCGATATATTAGATTTTGACGATACTAAAACTTCAAATTCAATCCTCATATCATTGGTTATTATAATGTTTCTAATATATACCATTGTGATGATACTAGATGTCATTTTAGTGTTTAAAATATATAGACTTATAAGATGGCGAAGACAAAATTCAACGTCTAGTGACAGTGATATAAGTTTGCTACGTTCAGTGTTTGTTATGTCTTTTATCAATACAGGATTACAGTTACCTACTTTCTGTGTTGAAGTAATACTGGTTTTAAACTGGTACCAACAAAACGACTATATGACGTTAAGTACTTTTATACCTATAATACATGAAATACTAATCATATGTACGACTTTACTCTTCACACCATGTATGCTGATTTACTACTTCAATGTCAAATCATTTTTTGAAGCAGCAAAGACTTTATTTTGTTTTACAACGGAAGATAGAAATACCGTTTCTTAATAACAGTACAAACATTGGCTTGCAATACTTATATCTACCATGCCATGTTGCAAGTGTTTATTGCGTTTGTGAACATATAATGTTTCAAACAATCCACTAAACATGATTTGAAATATACGCCACACATGTGATTTCGACACTTATTGATGCCAAAATTTGTGCTCGAGGTCTACGTTTCACCACGCAGTTCCAACCTCCGTAATTGAATTTCCTGGTAGTGACAACAATTTATTCCTGTAGAGTCACTATACACGTTTTAAAGCCAACACGTATGTTTTGAATTGTAAATAAGTTTATTCGTGGTAAAAGTTTGTAAATTGTGAAATAAGATAAAAAACATAAGCAAAATTTGAAATGAATCTGGTGAGAGAAAATCCTGATGATGCTGAGAAATTACAAAATGCAGATTTTTTATCCTATCGTGTCATCTACTTTTGCCGAGACAACAAAAAGCTTTGAATGTTTAAATGAAAAAATGCTTTACTGAACCAATCAACCATAAAATACAGAAAACTTCAACGGAATCAAGCAAAGAACATTGATTTTCAAATCTCAATGCAATAAAAATGAGCGACCAGATTTTACAACGTTTATTAAGTGGGTCGAAAAATACAGAAGGGATGACCAAAACAAACAATCATAGTGAAGACGCAATGTACAAGACCTTAATTATTGGACATAAAGATTAAATATTGACGGAAAAAATAATAACAATGGACTAGTAGAACACAGTAGACACGATTTGGAAATTTGGAGATCTGTCGAAATGCGCATATGCAGAATCAAAATTCAAAGTAACTTCGGTATTTTGTTATTTGTTACCACTGAGTCGATGCCTCTGCTGGTGGACTGTTAGTCCCCGAGGGTATTCACCAGCCCAGTAGTCAGTACTTTGATGATGACCCGAAAGCCAATTATGTTTGGAACCTTATAATATCTAAATTGTCGTAAATTTTGTTAAAAACTAAGGAGTATCTCCCTCATGCAAAGCTCTGTCCTTAGCTGATTTTGGCTTTATATTTAGATCATATTGGTTATTTGTTCTCTATCAGTTTTTAAACATCTTTGACTTTATGGTCTTCCAAACGTTTAGATTTTATCTGCACTGAAGAGACATAAGTTGTCGAAATGCGCATATGCAGAATCAAAATTCACAATAACTACGGTATTTTGCTATTTGGACAACAGAAATGATGATTGGAGGGCTTTATATATAACAAAGAGTTTATGTCAAATTTAGGCAGGAACATTGATAAATGATATCTTTTTTCTTATGAGCTCTCTTGGCACATATTGCTGTGAATATAAATGTAAACACAGATAAAACTGATAGTCTGTGGCAAGGATAAATAACATGAATATAAATGGATCATGGTCCCAATTTACACAATGATAAGGCGTTGGTATATTTTTAGTTTATAAGGCCACCTCAAGTTAATTAGTAGATTCTCATATTTTTCAGTTTTACTTTCATTTTGATTCGTGAAAAAAATGTTGTTCCCCGAAACATATTCACCTTTTTACACAAATGTTGTCATTGCAAAGTAAATATCTGATAAAATAGTTTTTATTAATTTGTTAGAATCTTATTGGAATTAAAGGTGGAACATAAACAGAACAAAAGCATTCAGATTAAGAATCTTCTAATTTACTTCATTCAACCTTTTGTAACCACAGTAATCTCATATGGTCCCTTTGACTAGAAATAGGGAATTTTTGGGACATGCAATGACATAATTTTACACGTTTGTAGTGTAGCTGTCATTGTCTACATTACCCAAGCATATTCTATGGACAAGTTGGCTTTATTAAGGTAATATCTTTCGTTTTTATGGAACAAGAGACATAAAAAAGCCAAACAGAGGAAGAACAAAATTTCCCGATTTGTTAATGAAAAGGTCCAGGTAGTATGTTGCTGTTGGTGTATCAGTGGTCTCTTTAATGTCCAGTTCGATGAGGAAGATAAGATAATCCTTAAATCGAGGATCGTTTACAGATATGATACGATCATTAAAAAGTTCTTTAATAGATATCAGTCCCTTGTGGAAAAATTTGAAGTTTCGGTCCGAACTCTGATTCAAGATCTTTTCTTTACTTAATACTGGGATGCTCATTTCTTTCGACTGTCTATGGCCTTTCGATTGCAATTGCTGTTGAGTTGCCACCGGATACTATCGCAATGAATGGGAAGATTTGGCTAGCCATTAAACCGGTTTAACCCAACATTTCTTTTAAAACGCCTGTAGCAAGTCAGGATCACTGCGGTAGAAAAGTTTGTCGATGGTTTCCACCTAATTTGTCATTTTATCTCATTGGCTTCAGCTTTAACATAACCCCCATAAAACATCATCTATGTTACGGAAATTGAAATGAAAAGATCTGACTAGATGTTTGTTTTTTTTTCTTTTGAACTATTTCCTGTATGACACATGCTTTATACGAATATAAAAACAATTCTTGCACAAATAGCACACATTCAGTCCCCAATGGTATCCCGATTATTTCCTGTAAAAAGTGTCCTACGAATTCAGTAAATATATTGTCAATTAAAAATTCAAGCATGGTAACCAAGTAAGTATACTTATTGTTTGAATCAGTGTGTTGTTTTTCCAAAAAATGCGGTTTTGTTGACTAAATACCAAATTTGTATCTTTTTGTACCTTTTTGGGAGCAGTAATGCCAATGACTGAGGTTACGGAGTATAAATTACAATTTGTCATGTGAAACAACGTTGTTAAGTGTTGAAAAAGCAAAGGCTTTAATATTGTTGCAAAAGTTAAGTTCTAAGATATTCTAATAAATCCTTAGAGTTTTTAAGAATTCACATCTGATTCAACCTGCTCGTTGAGTATGTTTTTTCAGAGTACATCTTCAGGCCGTCTTTAACTGTGGTAAATAATGAATTTAAGAGCTCTGAAAGAGGTTTTCAAGTGCATTTGGAAGACCCAGTAGTATACTTTTCCTTATAAGGAAATTTTTGGAGCTTTTGTATCGACTAAATTGAGAGAAGGTTTTGCTTTTTTTCTTCACTTACGCCTATACTAAAGAAATTTAATATATAAAATTTATATAGAATTCAATAAATATATTGTCAATTAAAAATCCAAGCATGGTAACCACATCCTACTAAGTATACTTATTGTTTGAATCAGTGTGTTGTTTTTACAAAAAATGCGGTTTTGTTGACTTAATACCAAATTTGTATCTTTTGAACCTTTTTGGGAGCAGTAATGCTAATTACTGAGATTACGGAGTATAAATTACAATTTGTCCGGAGCACCTGATGTCACTCCCTGTTTTTAAGGGAGTTCACACTATCAGTACTTTAGTTTTTTGTGTTGTCTTGTATATCATACTGTAAAATTTTAGTTTTGTCTACGTCAGTGGTGTTTGTGCTACCGATTTGTCCTTGTGATTGTTTTCATACTATCGAGATTTACAAAAAACTTTTCAAAATTTCACCATGGTACTGTTTGAGGGTTAGAGAAGTAACATGTATCATGAATTTTATTGGTTTATTGTCTAAGGGTTAGAAAATGACATTAACCAATCCACTACCAAACAGACCTTTCAAAACACTATATGCCTCACTGATAGTGTGACGGGTGTCGTTAGCGGGG